>LIEC01011881.1:88424-133923 GCA_001925005.1 Drosera capensis
CAGTTCGTCATTCAAAGAGCTCAAAACCCTAAATAAACCAATAACCAAGAACATCAAAATCCCATACTAACAACTTTGGTGAAGGACAGAATCCATAGTAACATGCACCAAAGTCCAACATTTTCATGATCCCAACCAACAAGGAAAAAATCCCTCATCCCTCACAATCTCACTACCAGTTCGTCATTCAAAGAGCTCAAAACCCTAAATAAACCAATAACCAAGAACATCAAAATCCCATACTAACAACTTTGGTGAAGGACAGAATCCATAGTAACATGCACCAAAGTCCAACATTTTCATGATCCCAACCAACAAGGAAAAAATCCCTCATCCCTCACAATCTCACTACCAGTTCGTCATTCAAAGAGCTCAAAACCCTAAATAAACCAATAACCAAGAACATCAAAATCCCATACCCTAAAATGCGAAACAGACCCGCGTATCAATTAACCACCCAATCGACCACCAATCCAAAATCATGCCCTAACCCACCTCATAAAAACCACCCAATTCCACAACCAATCAATAAAAACCAACAACCTAAACGAAGAACCGGACCTCATATGGGTTAGTTTGGATGAGGGGTCGACCTAAACGTTTTGCGATCTGTTTCTTCTGTTCGAGGGCTTTTTTGGAAGCTTCTCGATTTGGGTCCAATTGTTTCAACCCGGCGAACAATACGATCCACCCAAAAGCTGCACTTGCTGCCACCAGCACCAGTTGCTGCAGGAAACTCTTCTCTGTATCCCTTGCCATCCTCCTTCGATGATTTCGATGGGGGAGATGAATCGACGACGATTATGATGATGGTGGTGACTGTTGCGTTGACGGGAAGCGAATTTTGATTTTGTAGATGTGTGCGCGTCAATTTCGGGTTTGTGCTTTTGATAAGGTTCTTGCGAAGGAAGAAATATGGAGGCTTTTCGTTCTACGGGATCTCGTTCTTCCACTCACCTTAATTTCCTGTTTATTTATTTTGTTATCTATTGGTCTACTTATTTTTAGGATTTTTCATTTTATTACTTCCTAGGTTTCATTAGAATTATTCTTTTCATTTTATAACGAATATAATGGATTGATGTAATATATATATCGATATAAAATTTTGACACGTATATAATAACATTCAAACGTAATTTTTTTTTCATAAATTTATCATAAAACGTCAATATAAGTTGCATACTTCAATTTAATACAAATTGCGGGATGATACGTGATTCAATATGAAAATAAGACTTATATTTATATATATATAACAATATAAAATACATATGTGTTATTTTTATTTTTCATAAAAATTATAATACTTTTTCATAAAAGACGGAAAAGGTATAATATTTGTTTTATTTTGATGTTTTATAAAAATTATAACATTTTTAATTTGATAAGGAATAACATCAAATCAACTAAATTATATCCACTAACTTTGATAAGGAATAACAAAAAAATCGTACGTTTAATATTATTCAATATAATAAAATATCTAATTTTATTATGTGAATTCTTTGATTTTCTTCTGTGAAATAAAAAATTTCAATTTTATACTATAAATTGATTTTAAGTTTCAAATCTATTCTCCTTTAACAAAACTAATTCTTACCAAAAAAAGAATAAAAGAAAAGAATTAAAACTAACTGCACATGTTCAGTTTTTCTTAATCCTTAAATTTATCCCTAATTCGATTTTTAATTTTCTTTCTATGATTTCAATCCTTAGAGTTCAATTGTATCCCTAATTCTTTGAAGTAGCCAATCAGTCAAGAGGATCGACCAAATCATCAATGACCAGATTTTTAATTAATCGATAGAAAATTTGACACAAATAAAAGCATTCATACTAACAAATGATTCCCACACATCAAGAAACGAATATCATGACTATTTGAGCTACGGGTACAGAGTGAACCATTCCAATAATTTTTGTTTGATCTCAACATCAATTCTATTGAGATGTATAACTAAGGTTCTAATACAATACATGTTACTTTAGTTGTATTAAAAGTTAAGTTACATAAGATATTATATGCTCATTGTATAAAATTAAGTCCTCTAAATCTATAGAATATAATTAAAATATTGAATATTTTACAAATTAAATTTGATACTTAAAATCAATTACAGCATAAAATGAAAACTTTTTATTTTATAGAATATAATTGAGAAATCAAAAAATTTACAGAATAAAATTGGGAATTTTATCCAAATTTAATATACATATAAATTTTTTATCCGGATCAAAAGTATTATAATTTTCATAGGATAAAGAGAGTATATGATTAATCCAATTGTAACGTCCCGACTTCCATAGAAAGGCCAAACAACTTCATCGAGGTTTAAATATAGAATTCAATGGATCTACTTGTACATATCATTATATTTACAAAAGATGGTTATCAAATTTTCTTATAATGCACGTTTCAGTTACTGAAACGTTATACATCGCATCCTCCAGTAACTAGGATGTTGTAAAATCATCTTTTAGAAACTAACAAATTATACGTCCTTCATCCAACATCTAAAATATTACATGTTATCTTACAGCATCTATTACTAAGATGTCACATTGTTTATAATTAGGTGTTACATTCTACATATAATGCAAGCTCGCTTTAACTCGTTCTAACTTCATTTCGATCCACACATGAAAATAAAACCTTTAATCCGTGAGCAAAAAGCTCCGTTACCTAGTGAGAAAGTTTGATTTTCAGAGGTTCTCCATCGATTATGGCAAAACATGAAGAGCTCTTGAAGGAACCTCCGAAAAGAAGTAAGGAAAAGAAAATATATATTTAGGTCATATTAGCCATACAATAACATTATAATAAATTTATGTGTCTCAAAAATTAAATTATATCCATTGAATGTGTTTTTTCTTTTATGTTATTATTTGATAATTTATGACATGACTTTACAACACCAAACTTTAAAAGAATAATTGAATCTGACGACTTTGACGAAACCCATGAGGATTTAATAATTGATGGGACAAGTCTCTCTTAAATATTTTTTTTAATATACATGATCAAACGGTTTAGTTAGACCCAATTGATATGTTCGGGCCTTCTGAAGAAGTTGCCCGGTAATCCAGCCACCCACGACATTGCAATGTCGTTACGTGTATGCAAAAAGGATAAATCGTTGTTTTCTTCTTCCTAAATAATTTCCATTTGTCCGTCATCATGACTCAACTAACACGACACGTATAGAGTGTCCAAGGAATGATACTTAACAATAAGTTTTTCAAGATAACGCCAATGATCCTCATGATGACTTTTTAAGAACTTTAACAAACGATTTTTTCAAATTCAAATAAGAACTCCTATGAGCTTTGTTGTTGGATGGTTTCTTTGTTGCTGTTTAGTTGCACGCTAAGGTCTAGATAGAAATCCGTCGCATTCTAGGTGGCCAGAGCACTGTTGTTGTCCAACAAACGCACTGTACGTACCGTAGATGTAGACAAGTTTTTTTTGACGCACTATTATTAACACTACGACTCGTGTTACCATGATGACGCACTGTTGAAAACGAGGACCGCCTGGGCTTTATGATGTTGGCTTGTGCGCACTGTTAATGTGGAATACAAGGGGTTCACTGCTCACGATCATAAATTACTGTTGTATAGAAAAGCCGTATTATTGTCCTCCGTGACGATAGCGATGGCGGGATGTTAGCTACGATGGTGTTGTTAGAATATGAGAATAGAAAGGATTAGAAGATGTAATTTGATTTGAAACAAATATGCTTCCTTATTTTAGTAGATATGAATATATGATTAGATATTTAAGTTTTATAGAACATAAACTATGATTGAGAATTTTTTGACATAGTTAGCAAAATACGAGGCGACAATAATATGGTACGAGTACTATACGACTAAAGTTCGTGATGATTATGAATAGAACCAGTAAAAAAAAAAGGATACGGCAATTGAACCGGATGTACCAATACGGATATAGTATATATCCTCATGAAAAATATGGGATAAAAAAAAAATGGGATTATGTGAAATGTTTAATAATATTTAACGTGAAAAAACAAATATTTATAATGAAAAAGATGTATAAACACACATCATAATATTCATAATAAATTTCGCTAAAAGACCAAATACTTAAAGAAGTCGTCCACCATGTGACATTGACATCAAGTTTAAAGCATCAATATTCCTCGGAATTAGCTGTAACTTGTCTCAAACACTTAATTTATGTCTTTAAATTTTTTTGCTATATTTTTTAATTATTGAAATAAATCATGGGACAACAGACTAACGGCTTGCGACCCAAATTTAATAAAATCATCTAATTGAATTGAGTTTACAACACATACGTGTTTAAAATGTGTAATAAATATAGTATAAAAAAATGCATATCTTTATGTATCTTTCAGAAATAGATAGAAAAACATGTTTTTTTTAAAAAAAAGAAAAGAAAAAAAGAACGGTGATATGTGCGTAAAATGTGTATTGTATGCATTTTGCTAACTATGTTTTTTTTTTTTTTTTGAAGTGTGCTAACTATGCTTTTTGTATAAAAAAAACTTTGTGTATGACTTAGTGATGAATAGATTATTTTGAGAAATTATTAGTAATTCTCTCTAATATGTACTTCCGCCATTTTAATTTATTTGTAATACTTTTTTTTGTTAGTCTCAATATAAATATAACACTTTTATTCCTTTTTTATTTGACAAGAAATCTATATTAATATAATCAAATTATCTCATTATTTTTTTCTAAACTCTACTTACATCCTACTATCTCTAAAAAAAACATTATTTTTTAATCAAATTTTATACAAATTCAACACATATAAAATTTGAGTTGGATAAAACCGTTGCAATTAAAATAGAAATGAGAAGTATGTCTTTTGGGCCCGTTGATATTCCTGCAACGAATAGGTTTGCAAGATACCTTAGACAAACAGTCAACTAATGTATACAATTAGTTTACGAGCAAGTGAAGGCATAACAATAGTAAATTGTTAGCTAGACATGGGAACACGTCTATTATGTATGGACGTTCGTTTCTGGGTCTGAGTTTTAACCATATGAAATTCGCACCGTCAAATGATACAATTTTAGGAATTTGTCATCTAATTGATCCTCAAATAGGAAGGGTTGGATAAGATATGGTCTTTCGATAAAGCTCTGGGCTCAGGAGTTTGGTTAAGAGGTGGGAAGGCTGTGTGAGCTGCTAGCATCTGTCACCCTTGCAATCAGTACGGTCTTTATTTTCTAAGGCTTCCTCTATTAGATAGTCTTAATTTTCAATTGTGTTTGTCTCTTTGTGTATTCTGTAAAACAAGTTATGAAAAAATAAAGAATATACAGATACTTTGACACCGTTTATGATTGTCAATGCGCTCGCGGAGTTCAATATCGGGCCAACGTAGTTTATCGAACTTTCTAATAAAATTTCCTACATATCCTTATCAGATCTTGGACCTTAGAGGAATCAAGCCATGCATAATTCTGAAATTATGACAGTATTTGTTGTTAGTTTTAAAACTAGTTTATTTCTGATGAGACTAAATCAACCTAAATTTTAATCCATATTTTTTTTTTATGGATTTTCTAATTTTATTCAACGAAGTGTGAATTTCTTTGATTTGATTCAGTTTATTCATCTAAGTGTGAATCATTGTCGAAGTTGATTGCTTCCTTCTGTTTAAAATTTTTGCGGATTTAAAAAAAAATTAGTTTAGTTTACCTAGATGTAAAGTAGGATCAAATCTGACGGTCTCTAAGACCATCCAAAATATGACCAGAATGCCATTTTCAAATTTGATTTGAATCCATATTTTCGGTCAATTTATTTTCAATTGTTAGATAGTTCTAACCCAACTTAGGTTGGGTCTAACTAAACATGGAAAATAATACAAGCATGAATCACATAAGCGCAAGACAAGGATCGAGCAAACAAGTTTGTTCACCTAGATATGAACTAACCCAAATATGATCTAGATTCCTGACTGATTTTAGCCTGTTTACAAGTGATGTCCTCTTAATTAAGGCATTTAAGACATGATGAATCATGGGTGTTTTGTCGGCCTAAATCAACCTAAGATGGGAGTTGGCTAACAGATTACGTGTACAAGGCCTTGAGATGACTACTATACTCACAAGAATACTACTAGCATGCATTAGTACCATAGAAAAAAAATCATGCTCAGTAAAAGCAAAGGAAAATTCGTGACGGAGAAACAAGTCATGTGAATATGATAGCTCATGAATGCAAGGACGGACCTGCAACACATCATTGATCAGCAACCAAAGATAAAAACTGAATCGTGAACAGCTAACCTCGCGAACACAAACCCGATGTCGACAAAGGCCAGTGACCCTGGAAATCATCCTGGGCAGTTACCTGCTCAGCGTCGTCCTGATTGAATGCTCTCACCACTGGATGATCGACGATTTATCGCCTTGACATTCCTTCGTCGGGGACCGACTCAATGTCGTCGTAGAACATTTGGATTGATGGAGGCTAAACGTACGATCAGAAATGGAGGCTTTTTTATTTTTGGGGTTTTTGTTTATTTTTTCGTAATTTAATTTTGAAGTATAAATCAATTGGGCAAACGGATTGGGCCAAATGAATTAAGAATATAATTTGGCTGGTGGTACCAAGATCTAGACCACGAAATTCAAGGAAAGCAAAAATTTATCAATTAGAACAGGCCTTTACATAGACCGAAGATTTTTGTCGATAAAAAGAGCACAAGCATCGTTGCATGATACAATAATGTGACTTCAACTTAACAAACTACATGAGCTTATTCCAGGACACAAAATCGACGACATCGATTGGCTCATACTTGGATCAGTAGATTGATCCCGACTTAGTTAACAGGCCTCACACCGTTCCAGCTTGAAAGCGGAGGAGTCTCCGATTCCTTCCAGGTTGGGACAGACCCGGCCACATACCTATCGCCCTTGACAGCATCACCAGCCGATGCAAGGGATTCCAGCTCGGCCATCTCCTCTGGGGTCAGCTTCACGGACAATGCTTTGATATTGTTGTTGAAGTTCACAATCTTTGTGGTTCCAGGAATCGGAATGACATCGTCGCCTTGGTGGTGCACCCAGGCAAGGGCCAGCTGAGCAGGGGTGCAGTTCTTTTTAGCAGCCATCTCGCTCACCCTCTCGAATATGCGCTTGTTGTGCTCAACGTTTTCTGGCTGGAACCTTGGCATATACTATACAGGACCACAAAAAACACCCTAACAAGGTTTAGCATTTTGTACTAGTTTGAGAATGGACAGTTAAGTGGACGAGTCAAGAAGCATACATATCTTCCAAACTGTTAGCAATTGAATTGAGACTTGATGAAAAAGAAAAATTAGCAATCGTTGAACCTGTCGGAGATCTTCCTTTTGGAAATTTTCAGTCATCTTGGGTCCACTAGAGAGGAATCCCCTGCCGAGAGGACTATACGCAACAATTCCAATGCCAAGCTCCCTAAATCCATCTCAAATATTACAAGATCGATTAATTTCACTTATACTTGGAGTATATGTTTCGGAATGCATTGAACCTAATAAACAATATAAAATGGACTTGAATCAACAAAATCAAACCTGCAAGTAGGGATGATCTCTTCTTCAACATCTCTAGTCCACAATGACCACTCAATCTGCACGGCCGTGAGAGGGTGCACGGCATGGGCTCTTCTGATCGTTGCTGCTGATGCTTCAGATAATCCAACATACTTGATTTTCCCTTCCTCGACCAGCTTTTTCAGCTCTCCCATCTGTTGAGGGAATATGACTGAGTTTCTTCCACATCGGCAGTGCAGAAAATAATAGAATAGCATAGACGCGTGGATTGATTCATGATCACTAATATTTTGGGTCAAGACTCAAAGATACAGGTTATCGAATCATGAAAAATGAAATCTAAATCTGAGTGCAGAAGCAAAAACGCGAACCATGACTTCAATGGGGACAGAGATATCGATCCTGTGCGAATAGTAGAGATCAATGCAGTCGACACCAAGTCTCTTCAGGCTCGCCTCGCAAGCTTCCCTCACATAAGCCGGGTCGCCACGGATCTCCCTCTTGAAAGCTCCCAAGATCTTAATCCCAAATTTCGTCGAGACCACAACCTTCTGCCTGATCTTCCCTTCAAATGCCTATCCACATTCATTCCCATCATCAACATCGAAGTCTTATACTCATAAAAACAGGCAAACAGAAAGTGTTACTGTTATGAACAGGTTTTTTTTATGTACCTTGGCGAGGAGGAGTTCGTTGGTGTGAGGGCCGTAGCTGTCGGAGGTGTCGAAGAGGTTGACGCCACAGTTGATGGCGTGGTGGATGAGGGCAACCATGTCTTCCTCTTGCTTTGCAGGGCCATAGAAGGCAGACATTCCCATGCATCCTAGGCCTTGAGCTGATACCTCTAGGCCTTGTGATCCCAGCTTCACCTTTCTGATCACTACTTGTTCCTCTGCCATATCTCCTCTTGCTCAAAACCTGGTGTGAATTCCTCTGCTTCGAGTTTGAGCTGCAGCTTTAGTTATAAGATGAGCTGAGGTCTTGGGTAGATATTTAGGTTATGTGTGGTATATGTAGAATAAGAGGGCATGGCCAGCAACACAGACACTATTATAACAAATCAAATATTTATCACATCATCAAGACATAACAACAATCTCAAAGGAAGATCGAAAAGATCTATCTATATATATATATACACACGCAGTTTTATCTCAGTTATATTAGATAATGCATAATTTTTTTTCCCAAATTGTTTCTTGATATTTCTTGCGACCTTATGAGTAGTACACCTTCCCCTATCAGATGACACCTATCTATCATTATGCAATTTATTCATTAATACTGATTATCATTTCTTAGCTTCATTAGCACAAGGAAATCCGGATCAATCTTACACAGAACAATATACAAATCAAATACCTCAATAACTTGGTGCCACGAAAATGCTGTCGAAACTATCTTCGAAAATCCCCCTTGATATTACAACTAATTCCTGAATAAACAAATCTTGTACATGGGACAGCGATAAAAATATTACTAAAGAGAGTTTGGTAGACCACCCTTTTCTATCTTCTCTTCTTCTCTTGCGATTAGCTCTTGCATAAAAAAAGGAAGTATGACTTTGATGTTGTGACCATCTCAAAACAAAATGTTGTATGTCATCTCAAAACATTAGATTTATGTTATCTAACCCATAACTTCTCGGAAGAGCAAATGAAAAGTTCATCATATGACTGCCAGAAAAATATAAATAAAGTAAATAGCTTTATGGACAGTAACATTACATCATATATTATTCACACTTGGCTTTTCACTCGTCAGCTCTGCTTCCCGTTGGAAAACTTCACTCGCACTTGTTTCAAATCCAAATCAATTAACCAATGAACAACAATATAATCATGAACAAGAAGCAAGAAGATGATGAGCTATGGTCTCATGCCATGACCATCATCAGCGGTTCAGTATACGCAATGGTGCTCAAAACTGCCATTGAGCTTGATGTGCTTGAGATCATCAAGAGAGCCGGTCCAGGGGCTTACCTGTCGCCGGAGGAGATCACAGCACAGCTTCCAGCAGCTGCCAATCCGGATGCAGCCACCACCCTAGATCGCGTTCTGCGCCTCCTATCAAGCTACTCCATACCCACTTGTGCCCTCAGGTCACTCCCAGGTGGCGGCGTCCAAAGGCTGTCTGGCCTTGCACCAGTGTGCAAGTACTTGACCAAGAATGAAGATGGTGTTTCCTTGGCCCCCTTCCACCTTTTGCCACAGGACAAGGATGTTATGAGTGCCTGGTAAGATCATACGACTGAATAGATTTATAGAGTATAAACCATCATACGACTTACGTCTGAAACAATGTGTTATAGCTAAACTATAAGGCATCTGAATTGATATAATGAAAGAAATCCATGGCATGTTTCCTAATTGATATACAGGGCATGCTTGAAAGACCAAGTCCTTGAAGGAGGTGTTGCATTCAACAGGGCATATGGGATGCCTTTGCTCGAGTTCTTGGGCATAGATGCAAGGCATCAGAATTCGTAAAGAACACGATGTCGGATCACTCTACACTCATAACGAGGAAGCTCCTGGACACATACACTGGATTCGAAGGCCTGACATGGTTGGTTGATGTCGGAGGCGGGAGCGGAGCTACACTGAGCATGATCATCTCTAAACACCCTTCTATTAAAGGGATCAATTTCGACCTACCATATGCAATTAAAGAAGCCCCAGATTATCCAGGTGAGTGCTGCTATTGAGGGATAATTACATATGATTTGGCCTACATTGCACTAAGGCATGTTTATATGTGAACATAAACATTTGTAACTATTCAAATAATTCAGGTGTGGAGCACATTGCAGGAGACTTCTATGTTAGTGTTCCAAAAGGTGATGCCATGTTTCTGAAGGAAAAAATTCACAAATAAGTATAATCTTTTACGTTTTTGGCACAGACTGTATATCATTTGGTTGGAATAACATGAATTTAATCTACCATATGTTTATCTATGTAGAATGCAGTGGACGGTTCATATATTTGGCGACGAAGAATGCCTTAAACTACTAAGGAACTGCCATGAAGCACTGCCAGACCATGGGAAGGCTATAGTGTGTGAGGACATTCTACCAGTTGTACCTGAACCTAGTGACACAGCCAAGACGATATTCGTAGTGGACGCGCTCATGTTAGCTCACAACTATGGCAATGAGAGAACAGAAGAGGAGTTCAGGGCATTGGGCATTGCCGCTGGTTTTCAGGATTTCAGGGAGGGTTGCTCTTGTTATGACATGAAAATCATCGAATTTCTCAAGAAAATCTAGACAAGCTAGCATCAAGTTAAGTGCAGTGCAGCGAAATTATCGTTTTTTGACGGATTTGAAATTTGTGACACCTCAAGATATTGTGATGAAGTGTACCTTGAAGGGATAAGACGGTACTACGAATCCAACAGTGTGAAATAATAAGATTTGGTACTACCAATCACCGAAATAGTCAGTCTCCTAGGGATGTTACAAATTGGTATCAGAATGACTGATATCAAATTGGAAATTTTGAATGATCAACTGATCATCACATCATGAAAACATGGCCCCCACGGGAGGCTAAACAGAGTCGGACGATATTGGTGGGTAGGATCTAAGAATATACATAAATGAAGTCCTGTACTATTCACTCCTGGAAGACTCAAGTATTAATTTTTCATAAATCAGATGTTAGAAGATCATGAGCACCATGCCTATAATTCTCCAATCTCGCCATCAACAAGTCTAGTTATATTTTCTCCCTATTCTCAAAGGTTAGAAAACAAAGCCTCCAATTTTTTTTCCCTTAATTGTCCCATTGGGTTGCTCATCTTATATTGGGATATTAAATGGCATTAGGTGAACATACGTGGCGGACTTTTGTTTGAAGTTCAGCTAGAGTACGAAACAAACAGAAAAGAATACAACAAATTGAGAGAATAATCCAGTTAGGTGAGCACGATTCAACATGAACAAGTTATCATATAAAACAATAAAGGCATTTTCGCATGGTGATTACCAACGGTACGAGGACATACCTATGTCTCGTTGATCGAAAGGATATTGACAAAGAGCGTCGTTTCCTTCTATCGAGGTTTCGAGCTCTAGTCTCCTGAAACACAATATGGAAGATGATGAATATAGAGCATTTCAACAAAGAAGAAAGAAAACCTAGGAAATGACAATGGTAATCAACAGGGCAAGCAAGGTTTTTTTTTTATATTATTAAAAATAATAAGGTTACGTACAACCCCTCATCTCCCTGCCTAATGATTAAAAGCCTAAGCTTCCATGCAGGATTGCATACACGCATGTTACAAGTATTACAAGAATTTCTCTCAAGCAGAACCACTACATACATACATGATTGATTACACGGCAAGCAAGGTTAGGCTGTTAGTCACGGTTAGGCTGTTAGTCACGCCAGAAAATAAACAAGAGAAAGATTATGAAGCAGTTAGGCAGTGAATCTAAATCCAGAGGTCCAACCAGTGAATTTGCATCTTCAACAGAAAAGTGCTAAAACTTCACTGAGATAACAATGCAATCACAATGTTATCACGCGCCCTCTTCTGTCCTGAGAAATGTGGAACCCGTAAGGAAGACAAATCATATCAAACTCTCGAACGTATAATAATTCTCCAATACCAAAACCCATTTCAACACGACATTCACCGTTCCGTCACGTAATTCACAGGGAGCTAATCCTCACAATCACTTGAATCAAAATCAAAACCCTACAAGTCGTCATAGTCCCATGAATACATATTACAAACATCATTGGACACCGACAAATCCACGACAATGCGTTATCTTGGTCGATATATGCAACTATGCTATCACTGAACGTGGAAATCCAAGATCCCAAACAAAATGCATCATCACAAATCACAATCATACCAAAAGCAGCAACCACTACATCACTAAGAAACACAAACCCTTATACTCGGCAATAAACTTTCGGAGCAGCTTCTCGCTCTGCCCATTAAGCCGGCCGGTCCCATAGGAATCAGCAGTATCAAAGAGATTGATCCCATTATCCATAGCCAGATTGAAAGCCCTTTGGAGGTCGGAGTAGCCCCATTGAAGCTGGTTGCCCCATGCCCATGTCCCAAATCCCATCGGGGACACACTCATTGGACCAATCTTCACCTGCAGCAAAAAGCAAAAAAGAAAGATCAAGGTAACTACTCTTGATCATATGTGGATTTGGATAGTAACGCGTTTTGATGCTGTTTTGGTTATTGGTAAAAAAATATTAAACTGAATGACAGCTGTGGGATTTGAACCCACGCCCTTTCGGACCAGAGCCTAAATCTGGCGCCTTAGACCGCTCGGCCAAACTGTCCGTCTTGGGTATGAATTTCTGGTTTTTAATTTTGTATTATTACTATGACGTAAATATTTTGATTATCACCCCAACCATTTGCGATTTCTTCGTTCTTTCCCCCTGGGAGTAGATAATCGTAGCAATGTTTGCTTGTTTGATCAAAATCCCAAAATTAGGAATGTAAGTGGTAAACACAATCACTATTATATGTCCAAAACAAACTACATTCTTGATAATGATCAAAACTCAAAACGATGATATATTCTTAATTTGATTCATGATACGTATAAACTCCTATATATGTTTGACATTTTGGTAAATTTTCTCAAGATATGTTAAATCATGACATGTAATTATACCCTTGCTTTTGTGCGCTAGCTCACCTTTAAAATAAAGAATATATCCATCCAAACCAAACACACCTCCAAGCCCAAAAGAAAGACACGAAAACAAAAAAAAGGGTTTTTTTTTTTTTTTTCTCCTATAAAAACCAAACTCCTCCCCTCAAACCCACGCCCTCCCTGTCCCAATGTTTTGAAACCACTTTCACATAACATGAGCAACATACCAAGATCATTAAAAGAGTCCTCTCACAGCCTCTTCAACCTCACCATCTCCTCCTCTGACGCCTGGCTTTTCTCCCCTGTTTTCTCATAACCAAAACAGAGCATCCCAAATCCCACCTCTCCTCCGATCAAGATCGAATCTTTTAACTCGGGTTCTTCCTCTAGTCCATCGTTTCTCCGATTTCGGGCCTCAATTCAAAATGGGCAGCCAATCATAGAACGATTCCGGATTTCGCCTCGACCAAGGACAAGTGCAGCTGCATCAGAATCAGCAGCACAAGGAAGAGTTGAAGGGAATACCAAAAGGGTATTTGGCAGTGCTTGTTGGGCATGAAGACGAGGAGGAATTGGAAAGGTTTGTGATCCCTGTGATGTATATCAATCATCCCCTGTTTTTGGAGCTGTTGAAGGGAGCGGAGGAGGAGTATGGGTTTGAGCATATGGGGCCGATCACTATCCCTTGTCGTGTCGAGGAGTTCATCAATGTTAAGGATTCGATCGGCAGAGAGCTGAATAATCATCACCATACGCGTCGTCATCATCAGCCTCATCATCACCACCATTTTCTCTGCTTTGGAGCTTGAGATTCATCTTTGCTGACTATATGCATAGAATGAATGATTTAGAACTAGCAAGGAATACTTTGTTCTTTGCTTTTTTTATTGGGTCTTGTTCTATCAACAAAAGTACTGACCGTACCTTGCAAAAACATCATAAAAGATACTATAATATTACATAAAATTAAACAAAATTATATTTATGTGATAAAAAATTAAATTTAATTATTATTTTACGTAATTAATATAATACGATTCAGATGAAAATATAACTTGATGATTTTTTAAAATAATTCAAAAATTATAGATAAATTCATCTAAGATATTAAATTATACATTAATATTTTTATTCATTTATTATATTATATTATTCAAAAAATTATTTTTAATTAAATAATATATGATGTAGCATAAAAGATTCATCCTTAAAATCAGCTTGTAAAATATGTTATTGATCAAATAGTTATGATTAGATTGATATAACATAAAAAGTTCTAATATGATATAAAGATCGATATGGTTAGATGATTACTAAATTATGATAGAATAAGAATTAATTTAATATATTTTTTTCCTCTGAAAAATGATTATATAAATTTATAAGATATAATTATTTTTGTTTCATAACTTATACATATGATGTTAGGATTTTTATT
Organism: Drosera capensis; assembly: GCA_001925005.1. Classification (NCBI taxonomy): domain Eukaryota; kingdom Viridiplantae; phylum Streptophyta; class Magnoliopsida; order Caryophyllales; family Droseraceae; genus Drosera; species Drosera capensis. Next base: position 103,065 of record LIEC01011881.1, read on the forward strand.
CATTTAATTTTTTACATTTTTGATCAAATAGTTAGGTAACTCATTCTTAAAATGTAGTTTTAACAACTCAACTTGTAATAAAAAAATAGATATTTAATTGGTAAAAAACAATTCTTGGTTTAAATAAAACGAAATGACCTACTATGTCATCTTGTCATTTGTCATCTAAATATTTTATGTAATTATATATATATATATTATTAACTCTTATGATGTATGATAAAAAATTATTATAGATAAAAAATAGCATTATATTAATTAAAATATAATTATAATTTATATATGTGTTATTTAAAAAAATTAAAATTATTGATATATCATATTTCACATATAATTTGATAACTTCATTAAAATTTCAAGATTTATAGATGAATTGATCTAAATTTTTAAGCTATATACTAAATTTTTATACATTGTTTATAATATAATATTCAAAGTTATTTTTTAGATAAAAATTCATGATATAAAAAAGATTAAAGATCCATTATAAATATCAACAAAAATAAAATAATTTTCGTTGAATATATAGATCATTGTAGTTAGATGATTAATTATCAATATAAGATATTGTTTATTTTTTCATTAAGTAATTTTACATAAAAAAAACCTTCTAGTTTTATTATAATGGTTGAGTATTTTCATCTATAAATAATTATACATAAGTTGTTACATATTTTTAAATTTTTATTTTTATTTTTTGAGAAGAGAATTTTTAAGGATTCATCACATTTAATCTCGATCTTTCAACTCATAATCAAAAACCTATAATTATTTAAATAGAGATTTTTTTAATTTAAATTACATAAAATTATTTGATTGTCTTTTATAAATTTTAAAACAACACAAATGTCCTGTCATATCATGCCGCTTGTTTTTTTTGTTTTTGTTTTTTTTTTTTTGAGAAGATGACCTTTAAGAATTAATCACATTTAATCTTATGAGCGCATAATAAAGCATCGACTGATATCCTAATCACAAGACTTGTGCATTTCCACGCAATACTTATGAAAAATACATCTTATGTAAATGGACTTCAATAATCTGTTTATTATCGAGTTTTGTTATATTTTCATTCAAAAAAACGAGCATATGCTTCCATGTCGAACATTGTAACATGGGACATCTTAGCTAATTGCATCCCAACATCTAATAACTATTTCTTTTGTTTCATAAAAAAATATAATATTTTGATTTTTGATATTATTCATCATGCAATTTGAAAAGTTTCATTTTATTAACAGATAACATAAAAATAAATGTTTTCTAATACAAGTTATAATAATATATAATACAAATTATCATCTATATTTGAAAAAAAATACATTTATGTCTCTAAAATTTTGGACTTGTATTTTATCCCCCTTAATTTTACAAATAGACATATGTCCTTTTATGAGGAGGGTTTTATGTCGAAAAATATATATTTTAGAGGATCATATATAAAAAATCAAGATTCTTTCAAAATTAAAAAAGATAAAATATCAAATATAAAAAATTTGAGACTTAAATGTTATTTTCATAAAAAAAAATTATGAAAAAAAATTATTTAATCGTATGATCAAAATCAATCTGGATTTATATGCACAACCAAAGGATTACCTTTACGACCGGAGTATGATATCAAACTTTTCTTTGAATCACGATCAAACTTTAGCTGATTATAACGGCGGGAGCACACTTTGTTCTCATTCTAATCCAATCATTTGACCACAAAAGAGTTCATCAAATTCTCACATAAAACTCACTCCCAAATCTCAATCATCTCTCACTCGTCAACGATCCCTCTGTTCCATTGACCACAGAATCCCTCGAAAACCCGAGATTTTCCCCCCAAATCCCCAACCCCTATTCTCCAATCTCATCTGCTTTTCGCTTCAATCCACCGATCCCAAATCCCCAATTTTATAGGATTCCGTAGATGGTGTGGATATTAGGGTTTCGTAATCGAGCGAAATTGGAGTAGGAGAGTAGGGGATTTTGGTTTCTCTATAGTCAGTTATGGAGGCTGCGGCGGGGGTCGGCGCCACGGCTCGTAGCACGTTGCCGGCCTCTCAGACTCCGCCGCGGAAGGAGTGGCGCGCCGTGGATAGGAATGCTGGTGGCGAGGTAATCTCGATTCTCGAATTTGATCGGTTTGGGATATGCTTTATGGGTTGAAATGTTTGAATTAGGGTTCATCGAGCAAATTTAGGGTTTTCATGAGAAGAATCAGAAGGCGATAACTTCGATGAAAATTGGTCGATTGCTGAGTTGAATTGATGTATTTGTGGCAGGAGTTGGAGAGGTTGAAAGTCGAGCAATCTGATGAACGTACCATATACGAGGTATCTATGTGTTCATTTAGCTGATAATATTTTGGTGTCCGTCTTGTTGTGTGGTTTGCATGACATTGTTGGGAGAGAATGTGAGTGATTTGATGTGTTCTTTTCAAGGTGCAGCAGGGAAGACTGATGATCGGGGCAATGGATTATCATTCGATGCAGATGAGTGGCGGTGTAGGGGCTCTGGATGATGGGATGGTGCAGCAGAGACTCCATGCTTTGGCGAGGCAGAGAGATGCTCTAGCGAGGCAAAGGGATGCTCTGACAAGGCAGGGAGACGAGGTGCAACAGATGGAGATTGAGCTGAAGGCTCAGGTGATTGCTAGGTCGGAGATCATGGAATGGCAGAACAGTTTCGAGATCCGGATGAAAGAGCAGGTCGATTTGGCTGTAAAGCTTCAGGTATTATATATCCACCGATTGGAATGCTTAACCTGACAAAATCTCTATCAATTCATGTGTTTGGTTTGGCAGGGGTGTGATGTGGTTTTTGGTTTTGGTGGCAGGAAGAATTGAGTGACAGGGAACAGAAGATGCATGATTTGGAGATGAAGATTGAGGATCAGGAAAGGGAACTGCATGCTATGAGGTTGGACAATGAAAAGGTATGTTGAGCATTTTGTCTTGAACTCTTTATAGCAGTTGGACATTGTGAAGAGCTGGATGCTTATTTCCTCATTTTGTTTGAAAATGGCGTCGTTGACAGGCATGGGCTAAGGAGGACCTCCTACGGGAGCAAAACAAGGAAATAGCTAATTTCAGGTTTGTTGCTGACTTACTACATTGACCATGCATGATCTCTTTGGGAAGCTATTAGTGAAAAACCTCTTTGGCCAGGAGCTCTACGTGTCATGTCTCAGACCACTGTCACTCTGATTCTGCTTGTTTGATGTTTCGATTTCATGATAATTATAAATGCTCAGTGAAGTTATCAGTATTTATTTTGAAATTGAACTATAGAAACTCATCTTTGTTTTACAGGAGAGAGCGTGAAAATATTGAAGCTGAAAGAGCACATCACATCAAACAAATACACGAGCTTCAAGACCATATTCAAGAGAAGGAGAGGCAGCTAATGGAGTTGCAGGAACAGGTAACAGATACATGTGGCTTATTCACAATACAAAACATCCGTATGGACATATGCTGTGATTTTGGTTCAAAATGCATGATTATATTCTGCTCTAGCAGCATCGGATTGCTCAAGAAAACAGTCTGTACAAGGAAGAACAGCTAAAGGAGGCCCAGACATGGATTTCCCAGATCCAGGAGATGGATGCATTTAACTCCACCGCCTTTCAAGCTGAACTGCGGGAACATACTGATCAGTACAACCAACTATGGCTTACTTGCCAAAGACAGGTTTGACAGTCAGCCACTATAATGTTTGTCTTCGTGCAGTATATTAGAAAAAGATATTACTTTTATTGTTAGTTATGGTCTATCTAAGATGGCCTTTTTTGTATTATTTTTACTTGCAGTATATTTAGAGCCTTGCCTGCTCTGGTTTCTATCCTCTGTAAAATTTATGTTTGATCATTTCAGCCTTTTGCTTTGACAGTTCTTCTTGTTGTTAACCCATGCTATGGCTGTTATGGTTTATGTACCCCATGTTGTGTGCCTCCTAGTTTATGGATCTAGTCCTACTTTGTAGTGCACCTTGCATAATTCTTAACTTGGTTCTAAAGATTCGTATTTTTCCTTGCCTAGTTTGCGCAAATGGAAAGGCTGCACATGCAAACGATTCAACAGTTTCAACTTGAGTTGGCCGATGCTAGCGGAAAGAGTGGACGGTATAATGGTGAACAACAGATCTCCCAAACTAACTCGGTAGATGTTTCTCACTTTGTGCCAAATAATGGAACTCACCATGAAGTAGATGGAGCTAGTTCTCCAACAGAAAGTGTCGGAAGCCTTCAAAATTGAAATTCAGACAAAGCTCAGTCTTTCGTTTCTTCTGGAAATGGAGCGGTCCAGGTTAGACCTCCCCTCATTGGTGGCAATTTTAATCCGTATTTCGGATATAAACTTGGATTTTCATGTTGTTTTGGTCAGGATTATTTAACTTACTCTATTCTATTAGCTTTGGTATATTTGTGTGTTTGAATGACACAGTAAGCCTGCTTTAAATTATTTACATACTCTGTTAAATTATGCCCAATTTTGCCTCTTGATTGTTTGATCAGGTGTTTTTGACAAGATTCGATCCTTGGATCTACTCGATGACTCAATTCTACCATTTTTTCTTTTCCTCTGCAGACCAACCACATAGCTGCTCTTCCAGTTGCTCCTCAATCCCTCGTTGGTATCCCTCCTTACCTTCCACCTGGTCAAATGGCTGCTCTGCATCCATACATTTTGCATCAACAAGGGGCCAATGGCTCTGTGCCCTCGCATGTTCCTCAGTCTACATCTGTTCAGTTTCACTCGGTACCTGCACTGTCTCCATTTCAACATTGGCCAAGCCAACAGGTAGTTACATATGAAACCCATTGAAACTTAAGTTCATAATGCTATGAAGTCTTCTGATATTACCCATTGATGTGTTGCACAAAAAACATTTTATTGGATAACTCGAACTCCCAATGACTCATTGTTATTCTACCTTTATTATGCAGGTAACTGAAGGCCAACCTCAGTTGATGCAGTATCAATTCCCACCTTTCCAAAGTGAAGGAAACGTTCCTAGGCCAGAGTCCAACTATGGTTTTGAAGTTTCTGTTAATGGTCCCCTTCACTCAGAATATTTGAAGGCTCATATGGGTCACGGTTTGAAGCCTAATTTGGTTGTATCATCTACTGAGGACGCACAGGTTTTCAACAGTCATTTTCTTTTTGTGATATCATGTCTTGGTTTTCATTCCCTTTATTTCTGAATTTGCTATTTTTCTCCCCTCAGGTCCTCACGGTTGTAGATAGAACTTTTGAGACCCCTTCTCAAAATCAGCAGAGCTTGGATGTAATATCTTCACAGTTCCGTGAGGCACTTAGACTGAATTTTGTCAAAGCAGCTACTGAAATGAAGGTTTGCAGCATATTAAGATATTAGTGCTCAACTTACTAACATTCGATATGCGATATCCTTTTGCTATGAATTTTTTTCGCTACTGGCAATTAGTATTCTGGTCCCTGATCATCGTGTTCAACAGGATCAAGATGATGAGGTGACCAACTCAACTGACGCTGAAACTCAATCTCTGACAAAAGAACAAGCAAGCTTCGCTCCCAGATCATCACCGTTGACGGCGTCAGTTCATGTTCATCTATCTGAAAGTTTGGAAAGCTATGCCTCTAATGCCGTTGAAACTGATTCATTTTCCACTCCTGAGCAGTCTAATTCTTTGTCCGCTGAGAAGGCATCAGCAGATGCTGGTCTCCTTGGCGAAAGAGAATTGCTTACATGGATTATTCGTACAATTCCTGCTGGTGGTAAAATTCGTATCAGTTCAACGGTGAGCTTTTATTTTAGGTTTCCCTGGATAAGTAGTTTTTTTCTTCTTTGAAATGAGGAAAAAGTCCGTGTAGAGTGCACTTATGTCATTCTACTCTTGGAACTGCAGTTGCTGACCAGGCTTGGCAAGATGCTGGCACCACTCCATTGGCATGATTACAAAAAAAAGTATGGGAAACTTGATGAATTTGTGGCTGGTCATCCTGAAGTAAGTTTCCTGGGCAGACTCATTCTCTTTAAGAACTGATTCAGGAAAACAAGAAAGATTCAGGAAAACAAGATGTTTAGAAAGTTTTCTATGTTGGGTTTCAGCTATTTGTAATTGAAGGGGATTACATTCAACTGCGAGAAGGAGCTCAAGGAATCATTGCAGCAACAACAGCAGTTGCAAAAGTTGCCGCAGCAGTTGCAGCTTCATCTCCCTACTCATCCTCATTCTCAGCTGTGGCTGTTACACCCATGGCTCAGGCCAACCGGCTCAAGAAGGTTGCATCTGTGGAAGCCAGGGTGATGCCTACATCCAGTTTCGGCCCTTCACATTTCTCAGCAATGCAGGGTCATTCAAATGGTGCGGGACATAACATTCCTGGAGGCCATGCTAATGTCAAAATACTGAGCAAGTCCCAAGATTCTCTGGAGCTCAATGGGGTGAGGCGGCCTGGTCAATCATCAGTGCCTCTCAACATTCATGAAAATGAGGCATCATCTGATAGGTCTGGCCTCAACAACTCTCTGCCAAAGGCTTCTTACAACGCTAGAGCATCTGTCAATTTTGTCAGTAGGCAACAGGGGAGGTACTATCTTGGGTTCTTCGTGTAAAGACATCTGCTACATTGCGTACCACTTAGGTAAAAAGCAAGTGACTAACCTTTTTTCCCCTCACTTTTGTAGGACTGCAGCGGCGCCTTCAGCATCGAGAAGATAGTAAGTGTTCTTGTGGTTAAAATCACCTACTCTTGTTATGAAGGGCGAAAATTTCCAGCTATCTTGTTGCTTGTTTTGAATGATTGCGTGATAAACTGTCACCATAATTTTCAATTGTCTGAAATCGTGATGCTCAGTGATTGCCTTATTACTAATACTAAGGCTTGAGATTGGAGCTTGCCTTCTGATCTTGTTGTGGTGGCTTTTTTTTATTGGTGTCTCATGTCTTTGTATCATGCCAATATTGTGGGTACATTGTCATAGTAAAAGCACTAAAGCAGCATATAGTCATATACCGAGGTGGCATATATATTGTGATCTTTGCTAGGGTTGCCAACCAACTTCCTTCCATTAATTTGATGGGTTTTTCAATATGTTTCCTGGATACGTAGGTTTGATTTAATGTGCTTTGTCTAAACCAAACCTGGTAGAATTTTCATTATCTTCATGCTTAATTGAAGTGTTACACATTGGGTCCCCGATAACCAACATATTGAAAAGCTCTTTCTGTTTCATTTATAAATTACATCATCGTGTGTGTCGCCATAACCCACCTAGTGGGTAATAGATTTGGATGAAGTGGACTGTGCTTAGGATGTGCAAAAATTGCTCCAAGGTATTCTCACCATGCGTGCCAGCAATTTCGATTATCACATTTAGTTAATGTTTTGGCTTTGATCTGGATTTTGCAGGACTTGCTGGAAGAAGAACAAGTAAATCACCGGTTGATTTTTTTAGACGGGGGATGATGTTGGCTTATTCTGATGGAGCGTGAACATGATCTCGAGATCTTGAACTGCCTTGATCTATGATTTTTTGTCAGAGCTGTGGGATTGGGGATGCTTGTTCTCATGTCATATTTATTCAGAATTCGGATGTCAAACTTGAAATTCACAAACTCTTAATTCTGGTTTTGCCTGTTTACCTTCATGCATCTTGTTAATCTTTTTCCATTCTGTTTCGTGCCAGATCAAAGTTCTGTTTAACTAGTAGGATTTATGTTGGTCGTGTCCGAATGGTGTCCATATCTTGCAACCTGATTCTCAATCAAACATGGTCATAGCCAAGGAGGCTTTCTTCAAGTCACTCGGTTTTAGTATAGATTAGAGTTCATGGACAACATAGAATGGTCATCAGTGATCATTGTAGACGATTGGATTGAAAGTTAGTAATTGATTATCAGCAACTGACGAGGAAACTAAAGGAGTGCTAATGTAATAGCACTGGATATTGGTTTTAAGTATATGATACAAGGAGTCATAATTTTTCATAAAATCCGGACTCTTCAACCTCCTTTTCAACCTACAGTTCCCCATTTTGCGTCCAAGTCTTATCCCATCTCTCAGCACCAGCTGGAAAGACAAATTTGCTCAAAATGTAAACCGGGGTTGTGACTGGTTTATGCGATTTCGGTTGAGGTTTAGGTTTTGCCTGTTATGTGATCGTTCAGAGTTTTGAGATTTGTCTCTCATAGATGATGCTTCCTTCGGCTGGTATTAATTACAACATTGACATTAAATACGCATATTTATATATGAAGGTTCAAGTTTTGGTGCATTTTTATTTTCCTCTTTTTGGTTTTGGGTAAGAGATGAAAAAGGATAATAGGATGGAGTGATGTGATATAAAAGTATTGAAAGGATATAATGATAATTTTGTTAAATAAAACTTTTCATTTTAGATGGTGTTGTAATTTTTCCGGAGGGACGAACTAGGGTTTAATGCCACCGTGAGGCATGAATTTAGGCCAAATACTCATAACTCCCTCCTATTGCTACTTTGTTGTCCATGGAGAGAATGAGGAAGATGCTACGCTTTAGCAAGAAGAAAAGAAACTTGAACTGTGATGACTTGGTCTCTTTGGGTATTCATCAGGAAAGACAATGTACTCTCTTTCATCGACTCGAGATCATGGCTGCCGAGGTTGATCGTCGATGCATTGTTCTATGCTTACACTTCTAGATCAATGTCGGTTTTCGTGAATGAAGATGTCTTTGGAACTTGACAATGCACATTCGTTCCTCGTACCAGCTTCATTCATTTGTCGTGTTAAAAGCATTGATGCCGAAGCACTCCCAATGGTAATCGTATTACTTGTGCCTGTCTCTTCCTACATGAGGACGTTCAGTTTCCTTATTGGAGCTCAACCTCGGAGGTATTCACTATTCTGAAATGTTAAGCAAAGTACTTCCACTTTCAGTCGCCTCGTTTGCTGAATTAGACAGTGCATTTGCGTCTAGCTACAGCATAAGATATCCGGCATTTCCAGGTTATTTCTAAAGGTGCACAATTTCAAGGCAGGACGATCTCCTCTTATCTCTTCATTATTCAGGTACGTTGTAACACTGCCTTTTGTGTATCAATTGAATTTATTTAGGTTCATGTCATTGTGCATTTGTGCATCCATTGTTATTTGCTACATTGCAACCACATAACAACATAATTTTCTGGTTTTCATCACATGCCCCCTGCCCCCCTCCCTCTCTGATGAAGAAAGCGCATTGAATCTGAAGTTTATCAGAACACTGATATTAAAATCTCTTAACAGATTTTCTATTTTACATATTTAAAATCATCTTTTTCATATTTTTCATAATCTTTATTTATCATCTATTGCATCAGAATCTTTATCTTCATATCTCTATCTTTATATTAATTATATTTTTTTATCTCTCACTCATTTATACTATTCTTGTCACATATAAATAATAAATGACTTTATATATATATTTGAATTGGATCTTTTATAAGGTTAATATATATTTTGTTTGATTTTTTGCTGTTATGTTAGTATTTGTTAATTTTTTTTATATAAGAGTATTTGTTAATAAATGGAACTGTGAATTACTTGTGTTGTGATCTGATGAAGAATAAATCTTGTGTATGTGTAGTTATTTGAAGTGTAACTTGGAAATAAGTGTAAAAAAATATATTTTTTTATTAGTTGTAGTGTTGAACAGCATTCAGGAAATGTGGGTAGCAACTATTCAATGTTATGGATAATAGATAATAACTAGATATTTTGTGAAGCTTCAATTTTGACATAATTTTATCTTTTTCATTATCTAAACTTCATATTTTACCTATTTTACATAATCCAATACAAGTGCTCTTAGAGGCTCTTTTTTCTTTTTATACTAATATAGAACCATTGTGTTATTTTCATAAAAAATAGGACCTTATTTTTGTTATGAATTTGGAAAAAAAATACAATTTAAATTGTACTCTATGTAAAATAGTAATAGGTACTCTTATGTGTGCTTTGTGGCAAACCTGTTTTGAGTATCGGGTGGTAGCAAAAGAGCACACAAAAAAAAGCAAAAACAGTTGGTGTACTCTTGATGGTTGACGGTGGCAGCTTTGGAGAAAATCACACATCGATGATAGTTGAGCTATGGTGGAACCCCACTCATGGCCCTCCTCACCTAGCTCTCCATCACCGTCTCCACCACTTGCCTCAAGTTTAGCATTTCAAATTAATTGCAATTTCGAATACGAAAAGTTGTTGAGTTAAATTATAATTTGTATCATATGAATTGTGAAGAGTTGAAGACCAAATATCATTTCATGTAAAGTTTTTGTATACTAGTAATATGAAGAGTTATGCTCATTTGTCAATGATGTAGTAGTGCTTTTTGTCAAGACATTGTATTTATATTATCTTTTCATCTCAAATAAATTATAATTTATTAATTAAACATGAATACTCATGAAACTATTGACTTAGTTCTTTCATCTAAATATGTTTGTGAGTGATAGGTAGAGGATGGAGGAGACAAAAATTATGAAAGAGAAAATGATGTGATATAAAATAAAAATAATTGATAATTTTTATTATTTTAAAATTATTTGATATGAAATTATTAATCTTTTCGTTTCATTCAAATTGTAACGTTATATCATCATTGTATTATTCAACACATATTTTAAAGAGTTTCTTTATTCGTCTTAACGACGTAAAAATATTATGTCATTATTCCAAGATTGTAATATATAACTTAAAGTATCATTAATATTTCACGATAATTCAATATTTGATCGACTCACAAACGATTTATAAAATGAATAATTTTACTACTTATATAGATAATGATGTAATTTGAATAACATAAAAATATAATTTATATAAAATATTTATTTTTAATAATATAACATAATTTATTTAAAAGATAGAGTAACCGATAGACGGATGGCACGGAGTATGAACTCACTGGTTTGGTTGACATCCTTTTGGTTAGCAGTAGAATTTTTCTGCTTTCACTGCTTTTTACCTCCCGGGATGGTGAAAAGCATCAAGGCAAATTGGGATTTTTAGATCTACGTGATCTGTCAATTGTCAATGCTGTTGCTTGTCAAGTCGAATCAAAGACAGCAGAAGCTACTAAATAGATAGTCCCCAGCTGCCTGCCGTCAAATCTGTTGTATGGTACTCTTATTCCTTCATTACCATATTTAATCCCATGAGCATGTGTTAAGCTTTGATAAAGCCAAAAGTTAGTTTTCGGCCTTTTTAAGTCATCAACTGTCTGGTAAAATCTCATAAGTGTCAAGAAGGAAGAATAATGTAGTGTATTCTACCATTAGACCACTAGGTCTCGATTTACATTATCCTTTGAAGACATCGTATTTGTTTGACCAAAAGACGAATGCTCGGAGTAACCTTTTATAAGAAAAAAATTAGTCTATTGAGAATTCTAATAGAGTTGTTTTTAATGATATGAAATAATCCTTTGTTATATCTTGATAAAAAGATTTGAGATTTCAGAATAGTAGAACTTTTAAGTTATGTTTTGTGTGGGAAATAATCCATCTATCATCTATAACAATGATAAGATTATATTCATGTAATATCTTGATTTTTTTGATATTTGTATAAAAATTCATGTGGTATTATTGTTGCTGGGTCCAATATTTCAGGTAGTAAAACTATATTTTCTGTTTTAATCATAAGAATTAAACTAAATTCATTTATACATGATTAGTGTAGAAACTTTTAATGCCTTCAACCATAACTCATAATATCATTTTTGCAGTGAAATTTATATTTTTTTCCTAAGATCAAAATATCTTTTACACATAAGTTATATCCAGCATCAAATTTTAGGTGTTATTTCTCCTTCAAGTCTTACTCCTACAAAAAGAAAAAAAAAAGACAGAAAAATAGTTATCGTAAGTTATAAGAACTCAATAATGCATCGGCCTCCTTTCCAGGGGATGCATAAGAGAAAGAACAGAAAAAATATTTGATCACTTAAATCATATATACCATTGCTCTCGAATCAACACACAACTTAAGAGAACATAAAGAAAAAGGTAAGAAAAAAAAATGGTCATTTGATCATTTGTTCCAACACTCATAAACTATCATGTTAATATGATATTCATAATTATCATCACAAGCATATTATTGATTCACCTTAATCACATAAGCATACAACAAATAGTAAATAATTTCAATGTTATAATTGTGACCTTAGTAAGACTTATTTAATTTCAAAAGTAAACTCTCTTTATCTTTAGAAAAAAGAACATCCGCGAAAGGGGATCAGTCAAACCGAAACCCAGGATCTCCGTCAACGAGATACCGTTATACCAAAACGATCTCATAAGGTCAATAAAAGAATGTCGCCACCAAGTCACTGTATAACACAAAGAATAGATGCAAGGCTCTTAGTGTTATATCAAATTTTTTATCTCATCAATTATGGATTTATGTTTTTTTCACACGTTCATCCTCATTATAACACTCCTTATATCAACAAACAAGACATAATACACCCTATACAACAACACTCCACGACACTCAATAGTTAGCACACAACACACAACAGTTTTAATTAGTATTTTAAGTTAACCACATTTAGTGATTACGTTCAAAGATTCCTATGCATATTATTATACTCACAATATCATAACATGCATCGCCACACACAATAAATCTAATCGTTATCTTTTATCTCAGTTTTTCACATGCACACGCTCAGCCTCGTCTTTAAGTGACAACGAGTAACATTTTCAAGTCATATAATATAGTAGGAAGCACATATTAATGCATTTCCTTATAATAATTATTCACGTTATGGAGTTAAGTATATTTATTCATATTTCTTGAAAAAAATCGTAATATTAGTATTATGTGATGATGTTGAGATGTGATCAAACCTTTGATACTTATTTTGATTGTCCATGATGCTGATTTCATATATTTATCATCATTAAAAGTGTTTATGAACATTTAGAGTTATTTTTGGGGTAAAAAATGATTCATTCCCGGACTATGTCCATCATGACCCTTCGAGACGTTTAAATATATACCTTCTTGTATATACCTCCAAAAATTATTTCCTAGAATCAAAGGTTATAACCTTTCCAAAGAATCAAAGTTTTCATCATGAAATCATATCAATAATAGCAGTTTATTCATTCAATTTTATATTTTTTGCTAGATCAGTTGATCTTATTTTACTAATCGATTTATAAATCTTTACATACAACTCTAAATCAAGATTTATAAATTGTTCAAAAAGCTAGACTTTAAGAGGTTTCCGACGATATAATGCTCATTTTTCTAACTGTTACTATGCAATTTCAGATCATTCCACAAAATTATCCGTGTAATCAATTTTTTATAGATTGATAGATCCGTGTGTTTTGATTTATATCTTAAGATTCATAACTCTAAATCATAATGTATAAACTTCACAAAAAACTAAGCATATGAGGCTTCATCATATATTAATATCCGAATTTATCTCAAACCTTCGGATTATCGACGAAATTTAAAGTCTTGCATATTATGCTGTTCAGAATCTCAAAAGCTAAATTTTCTTTATTCATGGTTTTTTCATGTTTTTCGTTTATATAAATTCTTATGATCCCATGTCTATGTCGAGATCAGATTAAACAAGTGATGCTCACCTTCATTTATCATGATCATCCATGACAACGATGAGCTCCAACAAATAACGATCTAAACCTTGAGAGGTGTTTAATGATGAGACCGAGTTTTGATCGTCTTGCTCCTCTCTCGTGGTTATTGTGTTTTCTTCTTTGTGCTTCTCTCCAAGTTTCCATGAGAGAATGATGGGAGGAGAAGAGGAGAAGAGGAGAAGAAGAGGTGAGAGTAATGAGATATGCATGATGAGAAGGAATGGTGATGAAACGGTGAATGGGGTGGATGAAGTATGTACTAGTTAAAGAATTTGTTAAAGTGGAGGAAAAAAAGGGGATTTAAAAAATAAAATCACACATATTTATCTAAAATTTAATTTATCTGTAATTAGTATATTTTCATCGTGATTTTAATAAATATATTTTATAATCCCGTCGAATACATTATGACGTTCAACAATATACTATTTTTGTTATTTATTGAGATAATAATTTATCACGAAATTTTCGAGATACTATAATATATTTCATTTTTCTCATATTTAAAAAATATATAAAATAATAATATTTGGATTATTGTTGTTATTTATCGTGTATATTTATAGACTTTAAAATTAGATAGTCCATACAATATGCACTAGACTCAAAAAACATGACCTGATAGAAAGATTTGAAGTCCTGTCATACCATAACACATATACAAACTACAGATTTTGAGTTTGCCTGGTCCATCTTCATTGTCACCATGATTCAAACGTAATGAAAAGGCATGCTGTTACACCGTTGCACAAATTGCTCACAGACTCAGATGCCTGAAGTGTCCACCAAAGAAGAAAAGCAGCAACCAATCCCCACAACCCCTGTTATTTTTCTTTCTTAGAATAAAAATATGATGGACTGATGGGCATGGATTGGTGTGTATATTTATTGCCGTATTCACTGGCCGTTGACGTTTTGTGCAGGTGTATCAAAATCTCCATATCTCAAGTCCCAATACATTGTGTATAAACAAAAATATCTTTTGGCCCCTTAAATTTAATTCATAAAAAATCATTATGCATTTCCAAGAAAATCCAAAAAAATCGAGCCCAGAAAAGGACAGTACAGCAACATTTACAGCTGGATAGAGATTGAAGATCTCTGAAATCACCTCGTCCTTTGGTACTCAAAAATTTATTTTCTTTGTTATTGTAAGTTTTGTTGGGTTGTGGTATTCCATTGTGCGAATGTTGGAAGCATGGGAGCAGATCACAGGCCAACAACGGCGGCAACCCATCACTCATGTATCACTGCCCCACACTCTCATCCTCCTTTCCTGAAACAAAGATCCAACCTTTAATCATCTGTCTACTCTTATCAGTTAGTGGCTTTGCAGATCTATGAAGCAACAACACCAACCACCATTTGATTAGCTTGTTAGATAGATCTCCCTGTTGGGGATAGACAACACTAAAGGTGCAATCTTCTCTTCTCTTTTCTTTTTTTTACTGGAGTGTCTCATTTCTTTGCTTGTTGGGGTTTGAGTATGAAAGAAGAAAGAGGGTGTTGTACTGGGAGGAGTGGGACAGCTGAGGTTGGAGTATCAATGAAGGGATACCAAGATGGGAAATGTGGTGTTGTGGAGCTGGGTTTGAAAGTAGAGGAAGTGACTCCAGCTTCTCCATTTTTGTGCAATCAAGCTGCTGGTGGTGGTGTTGGTGGTGGTGGTTGTTGTGTTGATGGCAAGAGGCCCACTTTCAAGGAGATGGGCACTGCATATTTGAGCAATACATGCCATTTCTCAGCTGGAGATACCAATACTGTTCCTGTTGCTATTCCTATTGCTGCTACTGCTCCAGGTGATGATGGACTCACAGGTCCTGCTGCTACTGTAATGTCACATCTGCAGCCTTTTGACATTTCGCATTCAAGTTATAACAGCCCTTTCTTCAAATCCCCAGGTAATTTTTCCACTGTAGAAAGTTATCTTGAACAATGAAAAGGATGAGATTTAACCAATCAACTGGATTAATATCTAATTGGTGAATGGGTTATCTTGAACAATGTCATTGAATGTGTTAAAGATTGGGTCTTTTGATGTGGGAGGTCTTGTTGTTGAAGCAGGAGGTGGCGGGATGGCAACTCCTCTGGGGGTTTTCCCTTTTACAGCTGCACAATGGAAGGAGTTGCAGAGACAGGCTATGGTTTACAAGTACATGGTGGCCTGTGTTCCTGTTCCTCATGATCTTCTTTTCCCCATTGACCCACCTGGTTCTGCCTCATCCTGTATGCAAACCCTTCACACCTCTTCATTTTTCCTGTTTCTTTGCTCATTGTTTGCTGTTGGAATCTGAATAGAAGGCACATTTGTGGAGAAACAACCACCCTGTGAAAACTTGGCCTTATGGATCTGTTTCATGCAATTTTTGTCTTCACATGCTTCCTCTGTTTAGTTTAAGTTCAAGTTCATGAAAGAAGACTTGTGAATATAGATTGGATCTGAATGATAGTATCTTGTTGATGGTGGCAGGGGAAAAGATGGGTATGTTCAATGTGAGATGGACTGGAAATGGCAAGGATGTTGAGCCAGGGAGGTGTAGGAGAACAGATGGGAAGAAATGGAGGTGCTCTAAGGATGTGGCGCCGAATCAAAAGTACTGCGAGCGCCATTTGAATAGAGGACGTCCCCGTTCAAGAAAGCCTGTGGAAATTCACGCTGGTTTTCCCATCAATTCACCCAAGAATTCTGCCAAAAAAGATACTGGAGCTGTTCAGAACTCGAGCTTCAACCTCTTGAACTTGAAAAATGAGGCAAATGACTCTAGTTCTGAGTCTGGCCACCTTGGTGTTGGCTGCTCAGCTCAAGGGCTCAATGTTAACCAAAGCGATGAAGTCAGGTGGGGTTGTGCATTTGATTGTAGAAACATAAGGTTAATTCTTAAAACCATTATTTATATTGCTGCAGGTTTCAACACATATGGGCTTGGTTCTGATATTTTATAGAAACATGAAATTCATTTATAAAACCAATTGGTAATAGGAAGAGAGTCCTGTGATCTATTTATATTGTTAGAGACTTTAACCAAATTTCGATGTGAATTTAGTATCTTTAACAATGCTAATCCGAATGATGATTCTTATTTTCTCTTATTAAGATTTTGATTAATCGGGTTATTATTACTGCAGGGGCTTGAAGCGAATGTCAAAGGATGAGGGTCCTGTACCACAATGGCAGCAAGTGGGTAGAAGTGTGGGATCGGCACCATATCCTTGGTTTAATGACACTAATTCCTCGATGTTTCAGCATAGTTTTGACAATGAGCCAATAGATTCAACCTCTTATCTCAATTTTAATTCTGACAAGGCTAACCCTGTTGGCCAAAGTTGGTGCTTGGATTCGATCTCCACTCCGGCAAGAGGATTCATTGATGCTTGGTCCAATGGACTGCCCGGGAGTAACAATGAGAATTCATCCCGGCAAAGGTCATCGGTCTCTTCTAATGGGGAGATCTCAGCTTCCTCTCTCGCTTTATCAATGGGCGGAAGCAATCTGAATGATGATGAAATCTGTAGAATTCAAATGGGCCATGGCGGCGGTATTGATTCAGCTGGTAATATTGGAGATCACATGTCAAGCTGGACTAACCCTGGCGGTCCATTGGCCGAAGCTCTCGGATCCCAACCGGTCTCCACAGCGGACTTAGCAAGAGATTCCATCTTCCCGAATCCCAGGAATGGTGCTTTAGTGACTCCTCCATCAACTACGGTCTCATCTCCTTCTGGGGTTCTCCAGAAAACTTTTGCATCGTTCTCTGATAGCAGTGGTGGCAATAGTCCAATATGTGAGGAGAGGAAACCCATGTCTCAAATCCCATTTCAATGGCTGCGTTGAAGTATGTGTTCTCTGTTGAGATCCTTGGAGATTGACAGCTTGGATTGATTTTTGAGTTTCGAATTGCATGTATTTTGTCATTGTGATCGCTTGACGAACCCTGTTGGCCAGTCTTGTTTAGTGATTGTTTTCTGTTTTCACTTGTGTAATAGAACCAAGCAAGAGCTTCTTGATAATTATCATAAAGCATGGTTCACGTCTATGACTTTGATGTTTTTCTGTGAATAATATGGGGCATGCCAAGCGCTGTTTTGAGCTTGTCCCCTGTGTGCATGAGTACGTTCATGTCCATGGTTTATATCGAAATCTTGACAACTCATCTGTGTAACGAGATATAAAAGCTACATGTTCGACTTCAAATCTACGAAAAAGGAAGACAGCGCAAACATTGGCAGCAGATTATCACTATGATGATCTATGTATGACCTGCTAGTTCAGGACGGCGTCTGAACCAGACTTGAGCTTCAGCTTATACTAACTACAGATTCTTCCTTCAGGAATAGCTTGAAGAGTAGGCCTCCAAGATCTTGCTGCATCATCAAGGGAACAACAGCTTCTCTTATCAAGCTCCAAAAAGAAATCTTCAATACGTATATCCTTGGAAAGAAGAAGCTGAAGCTGCTGTTTAGTGATCACCATTTTAACCCTCTTCGCCGGAGCATCATCTATCTGCTCATCATCTTTACATGGACGGCCGGCAAAGTATGGCAGAAGGTAATAGATTCCCCCTACCTTCAACTTATAATCAAGAGGCAGAGGCTGAGTCGCCTCCCTAAATGCACCAACATATAAGTTAGGATACGCGGCTAGTAAATCCTTTACTCTGATCGGCGCATCAAACTCTATCACCTTACCATCCAACTTCACCACTTGCAAAACTTTTTTGCTAAAATCTCCATCAAGAGCGACTCTGCTCTTGCACGCAGAATTGCCCATCTATACAACGAGCACTCAAAAGGGACTGTTCCGCAGCTTCTTGGTAATCTCGAGGCAGATAGCTTATCAAAGCGAAACCTGCGAGGCGATGTTCAAATAAGGAGGTTTGCTAGTAATTTAGAAGAAGGAATTGAGTAGCTTTGCTGTTTGATGGAGGAGCAAAAGCTGAAAAAAAAAATTGACTTAGAATGCTGGGTTTATGAATGAGGTTCAATTTGGAGTTTGCTGTTGGTTCCTTATGAGCCTTATATATATAGAGCTGATAGTACCATAGTGCGGTCCAAGTACAGTATCTTAGTAGAAGATTGAATATAGATTTGCCTAAAAGCAAAAGGAAAAGAGAGTTACTCAATGCCGCTCCTACGTTTAGGCATCCGATACGCGCTACAGTCAATCCCAATAGTCGACAGATACGATTCTTTTGTTGAAATATAAGAAAATAACTTCACCAAGATTCTCGAGCACCGCGAGCAAGATACGGAGCACTGTGAAAGTCTTGTTGTAACATGATTAAAACCAAGTGAAACTAGGATGAGCTACATGCCCAGAGGATCATATAGCAAGGAACTCATTGATTACTGATAAAAATCTATATTTGCCCTTGCTGACCAAAGTCTATGCTAACACATAAAATATATGATATCAAGATATCGCCACGTCATGAAAAATAACTACTGTTTACTTATGTTTAAGAGAGTTCATGGCATAAATCGAGCAAATAAATAAATATACCATGAGATGCTGTCCTATTGCGATCAATGATGTCAAGAAGCATAATTCTAAGTAATGGAGGATGAAAAATACAGCTGATTGACTTCTCCTTTGTTTAGCCAAAATGCTGGATTATATCTGGATAAAACTAATGCAATCATGGAGTACTGATTGTCGATTTTTAAGTGGATTAAACTCAATCTCAATCCACTCTGGATAATGCCTTCATATATAAAATCATCACTAGTAGATAATGACAAACAAATCATGGTTGCTCAAAGACCTGCGTTGATTTGAAGCTTGTCTAGTGCAAGCAATACTAAATGCATTTCTAATGTTACAAGGGTGAGAGCAGGCGAGGAGACTCGAACACTGACCTCAAATATTTTGTTTCCACGAATCCGTTGATACGTCCTTGCTATATTCTCCACTACCTCTATGGCGAATCAACGATCCGGAAAAGGACATAGTTCTGTGTAACTATAACTCTACATACCACACAAATAATCATAATATTATCGGCTTGAGGGGACAACAGGAGCAGCGTGCTATCTGCTGCCCTTTCACATGAACCCTTTAAAAAAAAAAAAAAAAAAGAATTTTTAATTAATTTATTTATGTTTAAGGAAATAAAAACCGGAGAGGGGGTACGAACTAGCTACGGCTGTCACCCCCCTTTTTCCGTAATATTATTTGTTTTTTAGAAAGTTAATAATCTATGGTCCCTGAGCATCTCAATGTGCGATCAATATTCAAGTCAATAGTTAAGGATGTCTTTGACACTGAATTTTGACCACTAACAGCAAACGCAAGCTGGTCTATTCACGCTTTCTCCGTACCAAACGTCGGCCCCGAAAGGCTTTATTTCGATCAAGTTTTCAATTAAATAGACTGATTTTTAATTTAAATTGAGTATACGTTAGAACATCCCGAGTAGAGTGACACGTTCAGAAAATATAGTCAAAATCACAATACTGACGCTGTTATGTTTCAAGATTTGAAGAGTTCGAGTTAGATGTGTACAAAAAGACAAATTTTATATTGCGTCATTTGTAGGACTAGTTTTAAGTCAAGGTGAATAGCACCCTTTCGACTAAAACTAGTATCTTAACACGCTTCAGGGGTGATATTGTATGTCTTTAAGTTGCTCTACATGCAATAAAAAATCTATTATGACAAATAACAATCGCGGTCCACATCTACACTATTTGACTTAAGAATTTACTGTTTGCTAAACTTCGCCTATCTATCGATATTAAAGCTAATAGCCGTGTCTATCTTTTTGTTTTCCCTCTCGATATAACATGAGCCATAATGCATTTAATTTGAGTTAGGCAACTATCATAGTCCAATTATTGAAGAATACAAGATTGACTCATTCCTATATATTTCCTTCTAAGTTCTATTGTCTGCTTTATAATGATCCTCTTTATTATTGTTTGTTTATTAGCGTAAATATTTATTTCGGAATCGAGCCGAAAAGAATCCACAAAGAAGTAAAACTCTCCCAACATATGCTTCCTACGTTCATATGATTCGTACTCACATCTGTTTAAGAAAAACCAAAGCCCCTAACCACTTGGACCAATTAATGCCAGTTCCTTGTGGTTTTGTTTTTTGTAAGTGAAGTTGCAACTATACAGTTGAAAGGTTATCAACTTGCATAGTACACCAATCTTGTGCCAACCAAACCATGTACTCGAGAGCAACTATCGGCGGCGCAGAACTCTATAATATCTCAGGAATACTGAAAAATGATGAAACGCAGAAGCTTCTATGACGAAATTTGAAAGGGGTCCTTCAAGGGATTTGAGATAATTAGAAGCATATCCAGAGTAACAGTCACAAAGAAGCTTAGCTGACCAACAGACAATAGTTGTTTCGACTTTCGAAACATATACTTAACCAGACAACAAAAGCCTCAGAAACTCCATCCTTCAACTCTACAGATGGGAACTTAAATTAAGCACCTTAAATAAACCTCAGACTAAATAAACAGAACATGGAGTACAGGGCCAAGATGCAGAGATCAAAAACCATGACCGCCGCTAGTACCTTCGGATGAGTAACTGTGCATACTTGAAGCATCGGTGACAGTATCAGCTCTTCTAGGTGCGAGGACAAACTCAATGCATTGGTAGCCGAGGGGATCTTGGCCTTACCGGAGTCTTCGACGGGCTCACCCTGGATAGAAAACAACAATAACAAATCATTAGCTAAATGCACCCAAATATTTTTGCATCACCTGGCATAAGCTTCTAAACATAGTCTATAAGCAATTCCAGGACAAGCGAGCCATGCAGTAAAACCTTATGGGAAGAGTTCCCAGGACAGAGCCGCTACAGTTGAGAGCAGCAATTGCACTTTCAGCCTGCAACACAGCAATAAGAACAAATCAATCATCTGTCTCGTTACAGCAGAATAAAATGAACTTGAATGGACCAGCTTCTAAGGTATGATCATGAAGCAATTTAGACCGGAATATTTTGGCTATTGAATATGAAATGAGCAGGAAATCACCCCGTGCCAGCAACACAAAGTGAAAAAATTACAGTATCTCCATCACACACAAAATTTGCACCAGAAACAATTATCTCAAAACAATCACCACTTCATCTCCTGGTTTTGAATCTAGGGAACCTAACGGAGAAAAGTCTGTAAAAAAGAAGAAGAAAGAAGGACGAGATAGGCATGACAATTTAACGATCACAATAACAACATTATTGCAATCGACCCATTCATATGAGAAGCCCAACAAAAGGAAGGGGATCAAATTCAGTATCCATAATTCTGCCACAAAAACTCTAAATTTCAGCAAGAATGGAAGTTTATGTATTAGCCATATGAAACAAATACACCAAGGATCTGTACTCCTGGATCAAGTGCTTTTGGCAGAAAGCATTAGGTCAATGCAAAATTTTCTTTGGTACATGAGAAACAGGAATGCAGAAATGCAGTCAGGGCGCTTACTTAGCCAAGAAGCAAGAAACCTCCCGGAATAGACAGACCTAGCATTTTGCCATGATGCAATGCATTCAGAAATTTATGGCAAGGAAGATCAGTGGTTGGATGACGATATGAAAACACAGTAAAAGGTCCCTCAAGGGAATTAGAACTAGAAACTTAATTAAAAGAGGTCTGACCATTGTAAACTACTGGAGCAGATGCCTCTCGTTGTTTAAGAAATGAGAACAAAAGTTGTGGAGAAATGAGACAAATTTTTTGTTTCCCTTCATCAAAGGAACCACCGAAGGAAATCAGGTCCCACAAACAGCAAAAAGCAGCCATATTACTTCCAGCCAGACATAAGAAAATAAAACAAGCAACATGACACCGTAATGGCATCCCAAACAAAAGAAGGGGAGGCTCCCATTTAGAATGGTAAGCAAACATTAAAAATATGCAATGGAACTACTCATTCTAAGTGCTGGTCAAACAAATGTTAGACCATGATGGCAATATTTACTGCTTAAGATTCATACATTTTCCCCAAATCCCACGCGTATCCTTCCATGAATATTCTTCCATGAAAATGGTCTACATAATGCTTCAAGCACAGTTCATGGCCAACAACATACCAAGGAAAAACCAACCAAATGAAGCACTTCTCAATGTCTGTGAAACTAGTCTGCTGCGATGAAACAAAAGAGCTTTGCAGCTAAATGGCAAATGCAGCCAAATGAAGGAAGACCTCCCAATCTATTAGCTTCCAAGGATAAAGCTTATATTTAATGCCAGAAAAATGTTCAAAAGAACCTACATCATGTGGGAGTTCATCAAAACAGAAACACAGAACATAATGGCCTGCCTATAAATAATACGTAGGATGTCAAGAGAGGAAAGCCGGCTAACTGTGTTCAACCAGAAGTTTTGAGAAAACATATCAACAGAAAATAGCAGAACGCACTGAGACAAAATGTATGGGTACGGCGCACTGAGACAAAGTGTATGCCATCCCTTGGGTAGAGAAACTCACAAAGAGAAAATTTCTATGTTCTTTATAAACAGCACAAACATACTGGCAAAAAAGAAATCTATATAGATTCCAGCCACAAATGAAGCCAAGCCGACAAATCCAAATGTCTAAGTTTGAAAACATATTAGTGAGACGGACTGAGCACGGAGTAACATCAGTTGCATCACAGTTTGACACTAAAAATAATATGCTGACTCCCTACTCGGAAAATATGTAAGCTAATCCAGTTATTTCTTTTATAAGTACAGGGATACAACACCACATGTGACAAATAGGAAACTTACGAAATTAGCAAAAAAAGATGACATCATTGAGATTGGCGGAACATTAAAGACCTTAAACCAGTCATGTTTCTACACATATAGGAATTACCATTAAAAAAGATGATGCACGCTTAATCAACTATCTTATTTATGGATTTCATCCAAACACTCCCCCTTGTTTGGAAACTTTCTGGTAAAAGAATCAGCCCCCTAAGTGAATCAGTAAGCAAATAATAGGAAGATTAAACAACCAAAAATCCAGCCCATGCAAATTTCTAAACCGGGTTTGATTTTATAGCAAACAAAACTTCCCTGCTGCAGATTCTTTCAAGCAAAATTATACTCCGAAGTACCTCACCCAATTCCAGAATCTTTTCATATTTACTGCATTTCCATTAATCTTTTATGAAAAAAAGGCATCAAGAAACATAACTCAAATTAGTCGCCAGTGCAAGCTTCCAATCCATTTAGGATACAATCAGTATATACATCGATGTAGAGCCCATCCCACAATTCCGGATGCAAGACTGCCATATCTTGTTTGTTGCACCTCAATCTGATCTTTTTGCTTAGTTACAGAGGAAGAGGCAATGCACTGTACCTTATGTTTATCGGTTCCTAGCACTGCTTACAGGTATAGACCATTACATACCTTATCTGATCGTATGAAGAGGAAGCCGTTACTATCATCAAAGCTCTAATACTTTTTTCTCACAAAATATGCCATCTCAAAAAATAGACTTCAAGCATAAAAACTGAATTTTCAAATAGTATTCGATTTCTAGGTCGTACGACACTCCCCAATTTTTTAACATTCAAGAGCACGTTTCCATATAATACTAGTAACCATGAGCTTTCGAATCAGAAGATAAAGAAAGAGGAATTACCATTACAAACTCTACAAAAGCAATACGAGTAGAGTGATGATAGTCCCCAAGCAACCTTAGGCGCTGAACCTGGACGAGAAACCTTTTCTTCAATATGATTCTTGATGGGTTTAAAAGATGTATTCTCTAACATTAGCCAGAAAGCACTTACTTCTCCACAAAAGGTCTCAAAGAAAAGCTTGACATCAGTTTGAGTAACCTGCATGCAGCAAAGGCAAGTGTAAATGAGAAGAAAGGCTACAACAGTAGTTGCTAAGCGCGCTTCTAAAATAATGTGAATAACGCCAGTTCAAGATGATACCTTCTTGTCAATGTTTGTACAATAAACAGTCCTTGCACACATCTCCCGCTCATCTGCAGACTGAAGTCAACGTCAAGCAATTAAGTTCAAAAACAGAATAACCTTTGATCGGTATAGCTAGTATATATTATGCGAGGCATGAATTCAGAGAAAATACTTTACCCTAGGCAAGAAAGTAGGATTAACTGGAGCAATGGCAGTTTTTGATGGCAGCACCCTGACTGGGTAAAAACCAAGCATAGTACCGGACAAGCTCAAAGCATTTCTTGCACCCTCTGCCGAAATAATAAGCTAATTCAGCTAAAAACATAGTAGACGGATGGGAATTTATTCAATGGCAGCCAGAATCACCTTCATCAGTGAACTCTATGAATGCAAAGCGAAGTACTGAGTTTGGATCACCGCATACACGGCAATCGACAACCTGCAGTGCAGAAAATCACTTAATTTAGATCATAAAGGACCAAAGCTACTACCACTTACAAACACAAAAATGTATCTGCATTACCTGCCCGCAGTTGGTGAATAAGAGAGCAAGATTTTCTTCAGTGACCTGTGCCCAGAATTAAGAGGACAAGAAAAACCATCTCGTGTAAGCACGATGTAAGATGTCAACCATGCCACAAAAGCCAAATAACATCATTGCCAACATTGGCAAATTCCTAACTTTGTGAATGAGGGAGTATCGTATTGCGTTAACAAATAGGAGCATTTACCTGCTGATCGATGTCAGATACATACACAGTCCTCCTGATTACATCTTCACGCTGAGCCATACTCGTCCTGCTATTCATCCTCTTCTTCCCTTGACCATAGGTACTTCTCCTCTGGAAAAAATCAACAGGTCACAAACTCAGAAACAATAAGTAATTCGGCATTCGATAATATCAGAGCGTAAGAAAAAGTAGACTCCTACTCTTCTTCCGG
The DNA here is from genome assembly GCA_001925005.1 of Drosera capensis. Taxonomy (NCBI): domain Eukaryota; kingdom Viridiplantae; phylum Streptophyta; class Magnoliopsida; order Caryophyllales; family Droseraceae; genus Drosera; species Drosera capensis. The sequence continues at coordinate 128,524 of LIEC01011881.1, forward strand.
GGAATCCCATCCCATTCCCAGAGTTAGGTTGCTGGATAACAAAACCATTCACATAACCGAAGTTATTCCCACCCAGGGTTTGATAATTAGCATGCGAATTAGGCACGAATTCTTCAGCCATAGGGTTTAACTTAGACAGCATTTCCTCCAAATCCCTTATATCCTTCTTAAACCCTTCGTCATTCTCTCCATTTCTCGCATAACTAACCCCGTTAGCATGATTGTGATCAGTCGAATATCCATCAACAGCACCATCCCTATTTCCATTATCCTCAACACCAACAGTGCTACTCTCATTGGAATCGCCATTAAATTGAGTTGTTTTGTGACCAACGATGGGGGAACTGAAATTCTGGATCGATTGAACATTAAAACTATAGCCTTGATCCTTCGATTTAGGCGTTACAGTCCTTTCACCATTGTCATTCCTGTTCTCAAACTGATGATCGGAATGCTGAAGATCGCCGTTCTCATAGCTTTGAACAGTCGATGAATCACTTTCAGCGACGGCCATGGTCGATCACAGATAACAACAAAAACGATCAAACAAACGACTTCAATTACAAAGAAGCGATCGGCAACCGCAACAGAATAACCTGAAAGTAAAATCACCACAATTGTCGATTCCACAGTGATCAAAGCAGAGTGATAAACCCTAACAAGTCCGTGCATTTCAATTTACCATAAATGGCACAAAAAAAAAGAAAGAGAAACGAACAACTACCTTAATTGGATACGACGACAAAAAATCTATACAGCGATCATGAGTACGTTGATCGAATTCATCCGATCGGATGAGCTCGATGAGATGAGATGAGTGGAATTCGGCAACGGAAACAAGAAAAACTCAGTGTTTTTTTTTTTGATTTTGTTTTGGGTGTTTTGATTGTTTTTTATGTTCTTGGCTGTTGTGTGATTGTGAAGTGAGAGAAAAAAAAGGGGAGAAATGAAAACAAGGTTTTGTAATAAAAAGTAATAAAAAGCATACTACTCCCCTCTGCAACGAAGAGTAAAAATGAAATGAACTCATTTAATAATTATTAAAATAAATGTAAAATTAGTGTTCAATAAATGTAAAATACTGTGCTGTCCATTATCATTTGACATTATTTTTTGACGTTTTAATTGTTGTTTGATTTTTTATTCAAAGTATGGAATATGTTTCATAAGTAACACCTTTTATTCATGTCTATTAGGAGTAGCATTTTTTTTCCTTAGTCTTGAGATGGGGTTGACATGTCTGGATAGTATCACAGGGTTTAGGTAATGTATATTACGATATAATTGAGATTAAAATAACACAAAGGTAGAGTTAAGATTAGAAAGATTAATCTTAATTATTCATTTATATTATTTTGATCTCAATCGTTCATTTATCATTAGACACATATATCATGAAATATCTTTTTTTTTTTTAATTATTTGTAAGGAGTTTTTATCTAGGCGAGGTGACCCGTTCCATGCACCTCTTTTTCTAATGAACGAAATATTGCATCCATCCTTATATTATCGGATGATTCGATATACGGATTTATGTCAGTTGATTTTTTATGGAATTTGATAAAAATAGAATTTTTTTAAATAATAGTGAAATTTACTGTATCAATTGTGGGAGAAAATAATGGATGTATTATAACAGATGATTATATTTTTTAATGTAAAATGAATACTAAATATGATATTTTTATATATATTTTGAGACGATTTAAATAAACAAATTTTGTTATTATGGAATAGGGGAATACATCATTTTATAAAGTGGAAGGAGTGAAGGCTCATGTGATTAAATACAAAGTTTTTGTCATAAATGAGCCAATTAAAATGGGATCCTAATATGGTAAATTAGAGTAAAGGTCTAGCAAACACCAATTTAATTTGTCACTTGCGTTATGGATTGGAATACAGCTTTCAATTGAATGAACAAATCTTAATAACTATGAGCTCAGTTCAATCATCATCTCTATAACTCACCTTTGAACTTTCACTTTACATTGGTCGTATGCTTCGATCAATATACTCCTCTCATCCCAATTTACATACAAATATTTTTTCACTTTTTATACTATTCAATATGTAATTTGAGAAGTTTCATTTTTTCTCTTAATGATACAAGAAAATTACTTCACATATATAAGATTAAGATTTATACTATCGTTATTATTTCATAAAAATTTTATGAAAAATGATATTTGATTGTCTTACGACATGATTCAAAATTCACATTATAAATATGTAAATAAAATATTATATCTAAATTTATTATATCTAAATTGAGATCGAAAATAATAAACAAGAACCTTAAAAGTAAACCACTGACACAGTATACTGATGATACTTCACCTTGATCGAAGTACAGACCACGTTAGTTTAATCTAATCCCAAAACCTCGGAATAATAATCTATCTCAATTTATAGGCATACACGTACACTTGAATGCTTGGACCTTTTTCTTTTTCTTCAGCGGGGCCGTATAGTACCAAATCAATGGCTGATGATGCGCCAAGTTGGTTTAGTCCCAATCCATCTTGATTCCATGCATTCATTGATGGACCACGCCTCACCATGACACCACCACCACCACATTTACCATCATGAGACAAAATATTGCCCTCCTCGCACCGTCCATTATACGAATACCCATGTAACAGAAAACGCTTCCCCTAAGATATCAAACTTTGGTCTACATTGCAATCTTAGGAACATAAACCATAATCGAGTTTATAAGCCATATGGTTATATATCAACCATGAAGAATTGGCGACAGACAGATTAATCGAGGGAAGGTCTTGCTCAAGCTTGAGCTAAGAGGAACATGATTTTACACAAGGGAGTTTGTTTAGGTTAGGGGACTTAATATTTTGTTACAAGTCCACACATTAAAGATCCCATAACATCAATCAGGTTGATCCAGAGTTGCTGTTCATCTCGCTCAAAACTTACAAAATTGCAATATTTACAATTACCCCCCAAAATGGGAAAAGTTTACATTATGTTGCAAGATTACAAACAAGAACAATAATTTAATTTAAATTGGACGCTACACAGGTTGTAATCTTTGTAGCAATATGCCACAAAAAGGGCATGATGGTTTCAGCTTTAGATATCTTCCCAATGATTCAGCAAAAGAACCAAAATCACGTGGATAATTAGGCAATCTTGAAGCCCGTCTTTGACAACATACGCAGAACCATGTAGGAGCCTGGGAGCAAACCTGCATTGAAACACAACAACACGAAAAGTCTGAAAACGTCAGAGTTTTCTTTTGTTTGCCGTCTTTTCTTGACAGAAATTAGCCTGAAAACAAAAGCATTCAAATTCATAATGATTCATATAGGAAGAAGCATTTAGAGGAGCACGCAAGGAGAAAACTATATGAAATTTCTCATCAGATGGAAAACATGGCATGACAGGAGTACCTATTGAAAAGCGTTTTTGACTTCTGAAGCGAGTTCATCCAGTCGATTACAAACTTGATCATGCTCAAGGCTGGCCCATTTAAGCATTTGCTTGATTCCAGCCGGATCCCAGACATGTTCTTGTTGCAGGTCAGTACCTGTGTGAGGTCTGAGATGCAAAATGGTTGAAAAACTGAAACCTACAAGTTTCGCTCGCAGCTCTCTTTCACTTCTTAGCAGCAGCTCCATCCACAGTTCCTCGTTTTCAATTGTATATGATTCTGTAGAATTCACATCTTCAACTCTTGGAGATATCAGTAGCTTACAGACAATATTGAGCAGGTGCGATTTCCGAGAGGAGATATTTGACAAGGATCTGGATGGTTCTGGTAATAAACGTTTTGAAGACAGATCCCAAGGACAATCAAACAGAGACGACATCCATATGGAGAGGACATGCTCAACGAACTTTGGAGCACAGCGCTAAAAAGCTACCGAAGCATCAATAATATCCCAAACAACTAGGTGATGATCCACACATCCGAATCGATTCAAGGACCACAATATGTTAGATCCCCATTGCACAAGATCCTCCTCAGGAAAACCAGAAAGGGTATTATCAACGAACTTCCATTGCGCATTCGATGTAAGGCCGAGTTGTTGTCCTCCAATCCAGAAGAACTCAACGGCCGCCTTCATGATCCTGCATTTAAACACAAGGCATTAGTATTCTTCATCAATCATCTCATAGTTTTAGAACCTGATTGGCCCTACGATGCTTCTAGAATAGATTGTAAATTACCTGGCTTGGTACATTGAATTTAACGCGTGAGGATCAAAGGCACGCATCTGTAAACGAAAAATGAATCACTACATGAACCAGAGCGGAGCAGAATATACCAAAAGAAATACGGATTTCAGGATGGAAAAACAAAGTAGCATAAGCATAAGAAATAGCTTGAGTGCTTCAACGACTGAGGGTGGTTGTCTCTTTTTTTCCTTTCTTTCTTTTTTCTTTTTTATTTCCTTTGCAATTTACACAATTTTTTCCACTCAAACGTGTAAACCATTGGAAGCCCCCTCAATCACATATTGCTCTAAACGCATCAATTCTTGGTTACTGCTCAAGTGTTCATATCTTCAGAATTGTTTTGTTCTTTATTGGACTCACATGAACCACTTGATGTAATGGTCTACATTTCATTGAAGCTTATTCTTCTGTAGGATAAAGAACATAAATGTAAGAACACATATGTCCCGAGATTTTATGCTGTAGCTCAGAAGAAACTGTTTCCGAAGGAGACAAAACAGAAAGGTAAAGTTTATGAAAGAAGGAGCTTAAGCAGTAGACCCAAACGAACAAAAATAAACTGTGATGAAACAACGATAAGGCAAGGGACAAACCACTGCCATGACCAAATTTCCCGGAGAAACTGCCATCCCATTGCATGTATCGTACACAGTAGGAAGCTGCACATTAAAAATGGAATCTATAATAAAATATTTATCAGACATAAACCGCCCAGAGAATAAATTTTCGTTGATAAGTTGGTAAAGCAATCAAGGAAGAAAACATGAATACATCAGTCCGGGCTTTGATTCTGGTTCCAAGAATACTGGCAGGAACTGGCACTTCACATAGCGACCCTTTGCGAATTATCCAACCACGTACAAAATTGTCCTATCATTGAAACAAGTGAAGAGTTAAAGACCAAAAGATACAGATGATTTATAAAAGACTGAAAGCAAACTTCTGAAATGAGTTGCAAGAACTTTTGATTAATTTGCACTTAGAAGCATTGGCCTTTGAACATGACTAACGGGAATGAGAAGTTATCAAGCTTTGGTCTGGGTCTTTGGTCCCAAACAGCTTTACAAGAAGATGACCATAAATAATTACAGTTAAGTATTCACAGCAGCTTTATCGAGCTACAAGTGATGCACTAACAATAGATTTGATCCTTTTAATCGTAAAATCTACCTGGCAACAACTGCATAAAAGGCG
>LIEC01011882.1:0-124808 GCA_001925005.1 Drosera capensis
AAGGTAACACACATCGTTACCCTAAATTATATGTGCGTGATTTTATTTATATGATTGTGTGATCACGTACTCGCATGATAAATAAAAAGAATAAAAGTGTGATTATTTGATTGACTTGATTTGTTTGCTAGAAGGGTAACGATGCAACCTGTAGAATATTATAGAATTTAAATAACGATCTCCTGAATATTGCTTGCTCTTGATGTGTGAATATTGCTGACTCTTGATGTGTGATATCCTGTGCTTGTTGATATTATTTCTGTAACGAATTATTATTCCTGAAAATTATTAAGAACGTTATAAAATATAGCGTTATATAAATTTATGAAACACCATGATGGTCACCTGCTATACATGGAGTAATATGATTAATTTCATATTATATACCTGAAATCTCGAATTATGAACACCATGATGGTCACCTGCTATACATGGATTAATATGATTAATTTCATATTATATGCCTGAAAATCTTGAATCCTGTTATACATGGGATTAATATGTATAATTCCATGCTACCTGTCTGAAAATCCTAAAAACCTGAACAATAAGGATATTCCTGTAAATGATAATAACTGGGAGAGTTACGAGTCCTGACTAGCTAGGGAGGGATAAAAATTCCCTTCGCGTGCACGCAGCGGCATCAGTTGAAATATACTTGGTGGCCGTGTTTGGTTATTATTAACCATCCTAGGTCGTCTGCAGCGACAATCCTGTTTTTTTAATTGTTATTAGTATGACGATACTATTAACGTTAAATTCCTACTGTAACTTCTCCCATATTATTAACCTGTAAAAATCATAAGAATTATTATAACGTGACAAAAGCACGTTGTTTACCTGTAAAAATCCTGAGAATCAATATGGCATTTCAGAACATGTCATTAACCTGTAAAAGTAATTAGAATTAACATGAATTGATACGAAATATATACGAGCCTTAAAAACTCCCAATAAAGGCTTTTGACGACGGAAAAAGAAAGGATTTACCGGTTTGACTTGAGATATTACCTTGTGTGTAATTTATGCGTTCGTGCTTGGCATATGATTGCTCGGTGTTGCTTGCATTGCATTTTGTTAGCGCATGGGAAATACATGATATAATAAGCCTGCCAGACCCCTGAGATGAATGTGTATCCTGTGTTACTGGGCTTTCGAGCTCACGGTTACAGGTTCGTTTCAGGTAATAAAGATTCGAGAAAGGGTCCTTTACTTAGCAAGGATGAATGAGTTCGACTTGTTGTAATATTATCCTTTCTCTCTAGACATTGACTATCATGTAATAGAAGACAATGTAAGTGGATATTTATTTCTGGATCCGATAACGATGTAAGTTTGATATTTATTCTACATCCTATGTTTCTGATACTTAAACCCCTTGTATTCTTGTCGCCTTGCTTCGAAGGAAACTTTGGAGCGGCGGTAACGCCACGTGTTCGGCAGGTATTTGACAGGAAATGCAGGGGCGTTACAAACACATTAGACATTATCATAGTAAGAACAACTATTCCAGTCTTCAAATAGAACTCTTATCTTCGGCCTCAAACTCTGATAAACCTGAAGTCTGATCAACCAGTCTGATTTACTCAACATTTCCAACCGAAACACTTTCCACTTTAGAACTCTGACTGTCTAAAATATTTTCTAGATCTAACAGAATTCTAACTCAAGAAAAACAAGTTCTAATAATGAACAATATACTTATACATAAACTGATATTTTGATACATCAAATCATAAATAATAACATACTAAACAATGATATCACGAAGATATCATCGTATAAACCATGTTAGTCTCATCATACTGCACCAAAATCAAACATGGTCTGACGTAGCAAGTAATAAATGACTTCCGGACACTAGACATTTCTAGAAGAGTTACACAGTGCAGATAGGTGCGCAATCTTTTTACCCCTTCTGAGAGTGAAAAAAAAAGCCCTTTGTTTCTACTCCCTTCCTCCCAAAACTTTTGCTACAAAAAGCCTTGACAAAACAACAATCGATACGCATAAATAAGTTTGACCAACTTATAGATTGGACGAAGGAAAACATATGACTAAATTATTCCTCTATATATAAATCCTTCATTTAGTGCCTTCATAGTTTTGAGCTTTGGCTTCTCAACTCAAAACAGAGGCCTAGAGCAAGATATAAAGGACACAATCCCGCACTCCATTTTGCTTGCATAACCAGCTCAAGTTTCTTCATTTTTCTTCACATTGCCATGTTATGATCTCTGCATTCATCACCTTCTCATGAACTCACTCACTGATTCTCACACTCACTTATCGATCCTTTAGCTTCATCCAAAAGCAATATTTTCGTCTTTGCTTGCACTTTTCCCTAGCAATCCTCCCCATAAAATCCCACCATTTCGGTCTCTTCGATTCATCGAGGTCACATCATGAGCACTAGTACGCTCGTCCCTGATGAGTTCCAAGGCGGTGCTAGGGACGATGTGGCAGGTCAGCTGGGGATGATATGGGATCAAGCAAGGGCGCCATTGATCGTGCCAATGCTGAAGCTCGCCGTCATTGTTTGTCTGACGATGTCGATCATGTTGTTTGTGGAGAGGGTTTATATGGGGATTGTGATATCTTTTGTCAAGTTACTTCGTCAAAAGCCGGAGAAGAGATATAAGTGGGAGGCATTGAAGGAGGATTTGGAGTCGGGGAATTCGAATTATCCTATGGTTCTTGTTCAAATACCAATGTATAACGAAAGAGAGGTCGGTCGACTATATCGACTCATCGAATCATGTTGCCGCGATTTCTTCCTTTGTTTCTGCATTGATTGGTGATCATTGTGACTGTTTTTTTGGGGTGTTTTGCAGGTTTATCAGCTGTCTATTGGAGCTGCTTGTGGGCTTTCTTGGCCATCTGATAGGCTTATTATTCAAGTCCTTGATGACTCCACAGATCCCATAATCAAGGTTTGTTCAGAACCTTTACTATTTAAAGACTGTTTTTTCTATAATTATCATGTACGTTGTGCATATGTGCAATATTACATAAAAGAAATTCTGACATAAACCGAAAAACTTATCATAACGAAACACACTTGATATGAAGTTCACGACACGCAGAACACAAGGTAGTTAGAGAATCTGTAATCCGGCACTCACCTATATCACTTCAAATAGATGATATTTAATTAGCAATGTTATGCGTCTTGGACTTGCTCAACATATATTGAACACATGATTAACCAAGTTTCCAAATTGTGTCGGAGTCAGATTAATTTGATTAGTTCTTAATCATCTGAATTTTAGGTCTATCTTGAGTTATTTTGTTCGGTGTTTAACAGAACCTGGTGGAAATGGAATGCTTGAGATGGGCAGGGAAAGGCATAAACATAAAGTACGAAATAAGGGACAACAGGAACGGGTATAAAGCAGGGGCACTCAAGGAAGGAATGAAGCATCCCTATGTCAACGAATGCGACTATGTCGCCATTTTCGACGCAGATTTTCAGCCGGAGCCTGATTTCCTATGGCGTAGCGTCCCATTTCTAGTGCATAATCCTCAGCTCGCTCTCGTTCAGGCTCGATGGAAGTTCGGTGAGGATCTAATATCTTCACTTCTTCCTATACGTATAACAATGCATTTTGATGCATTGTTTCAAACTTCTAACCACATGATTAAAGAAAGAATTATTTATTATTGAATCAATAATTCCAGACAAATAAATAGTCACCGTGAGTGCAATGGGAATTGGTTCACACTTGAGAAGGAGAAGCATCATGATCATTCATCTCCAAGAAGATTTAGTACTGTGGGTGGAAACACACACTTGCATGGCACCACCACAATAAAAGTGTCGGTGCTTGTTCTCTTTCATTTCCGTGTGTGTTTATCATCATACTCGATCGTTGTCCTTTGCCCTGTTCCAATATTTTCGCGTGGGAGAGTGCAAACATATTGCTCATAAAACATTCTCCGATATATCCTTCCTTCGACCATCAAAACACAACTGAGTTCTGGATGGTTTGGTGATATGTTCATTGATTCACGAATCCTGAAGAGAGTTTTTCTTGGAAGAGTACCGTCAGCATTTCGACCCTTCCTTTTAACCAAATGTGACTCGTAGCTAGTTATCAAATCTTTCTTTGGTTGGCAATGCCGAAATTTTAGAGATTTTGTTGGTATCTTGGTCAGCACAAAATCTACCTATATTTTGTTGGTATGTCTAAAACCCATGAATCAAATGTTTCAACAGTGGGGAATCCCCTCGTCCCATATATATTCGCATAAGAAAAACATGATGCATTTTGGAATTAATGATTTATGGGTTCGTGTGGTTAGTTTTTGGTCCCACCAGTGCCATATTTTCGGGTGGGATTTCCTGTTTAATCTTTATTGCATATATGTGCATAGTTGCTGCTACAAGAAAACTTATGCACCTATTTTTCAAGCTCTAGTCTAAGAAATATATACAGGACAGGAAATCTACTTTACCCAAGAAGTTGATAGTATAGGGAGTAGCTAGTTAGATGATACAACTACAGGGATAGGCAACAACCTTACAATCAGAAATGTCGTGTTCCTTATCTCATGATTATGATCCCGTGAAGACTATTGTTTATTATTGAATCAATCTTTTTTGACAAAAACGACTAAGAAGTCTTTAGTTTATATTTATGTCATATTGTAGTATCTTTACGGTTGTTTCTACTGTCTTGAAAAATTCTATACCCATTTGATTAAAGCGTTATCCATGTGTACTTACAGTACTATACGGTTTTTTTGTGGTTGCAGTGAATGCAGATGAATGCATGATGACAAGGATGCAAGAGATGTCATTGGATTACCATTTCACCGTCGAACAAGAAGTTGGCTCATCCACTTATGCTTTCTTTGGCTTCAATGGTACTTAACCCCATTTCTCCTCACTGCATCCCTTGATTCCAATGCTGCCGGGTGGCGTAACATAAGTTCGATATATATATGTTGAATGTTGTAATATAAACACGAGATATTCCGCACCTGTCATAGACGAACCACACAACATCAACGTTTTATTCGATATACAAAGTGTTGGATACATAGACATACTGAGATAGCCTGTAGAATTTACAATTTTGATCTTCAGATATCATACTGACTTTGACGTGAAGATCACGCACGGTGATACTATATAACAGTAGTTTGGTTGGGGGTGTTATAATGGCAAAACAGGAACAGCTGGAGTGTGGAGGATAGCAGCACTGAATGAGGCAGGTGGATGGAAGGATCGTACGACCGTGGAGGACATGGACTTGGCTGTCCGGGCCAGCCTCAAGGGATGGAAATTTCTCTATCTTGGAGACCTCAAGGTAACTATCTAATCTATTCTATACCTAGATGTAACTTACCCGTATATATTGGTGCAACGTAAAAGATAAAAGACAACAACCTAGATACTCCCGTCAAGTATACGACGGTATGAGAGATTGAGATGTACGCTAGTTCACTCTACTGCAACAGGGGGAGATAATTCTTTGTTTTTGTTTTTTTTTTTTTTTTTTTTTTTTTTTTTGGCCTTACTGACTGTCAAACTCCGGACCACATGGTTGACGAAATGGTTGCTTACCATGATGGTCAATCTAATGCCAGACAATGAAAGTTTTCCTTATTCTAATAAGTACTTCCGATGGTCTATTTTATTCGAAGCATAAGCTAACATGTTAGAATCATGAGTTACCTTAGCATTCAAAGATGGATGTTTATGCAGAAGCAATTGATGAGCTCCATCCATCTATTATACTGACAAACAATCATGGTTTTGGTAACTTCAGGTGAAGAATGAATTGCCAAGTACATTCAAGGCATACCGATATCAGCAGCATAGATGGTCCTGTGGTCCTGCGAATCTGTTCAAGAAAATGGCAATGGAAATCATCACCAATCAGGTATATTAGTAATAACAATTATGTAAAGGCCGGGGCTGATTTAAGTCAGCCATGAACATGACTGCAGAATACTGCGATTTGGTGCCCATATACGGCGAATATGGATTTTGCTTTATACATTATGAAAACTGTAATACGCAGGAAGCAAACTACGAGATGTTGCATTGGTTAATTAAAATCAACTCTATCGCACTTTATGCGTATAGTATACTCACACTTAAATTTATCTGAACATAAATAGTTGCACTTGATCCCAATCTCAATAAGCTAGTGGCTCTGGTTTGGGTTATCGGATTTGTTTTCCTGAATTTGTGATAATCGAGTGTTAAATGACCGCAGAAAGTGACGAGGTGGAAGAAGTTCCATGTGATTTACAGCTTCTTTCTTGTGAGGAAGATTGTCGCTCACATCGTCACCTTTGCATTCTACTGCATGGTGCTGCCTGCGACGGTGTTGGTTCCTGAGGTAGATGTCCCGAAATGGGGTGCCGTCTACATTCCAACCACCATCACTCTCCTCAATTCTGTTGGCACCCCAAGGTTTCCCATAAATTCTTTAGTAACATTTTGTTAGTTAAAACCGTAGCGTTACAGATAAACTTGGAATGATTTGCTCTCTGTTGGACACAGATCGCTTCATCTCGTAGTTTTCTGGATTCTTTTTGAGAATGTGATGTCGTTGCATCGAACCAAGGCCACATTCATAGGTCTCCTAGAAGTCGGGAGGGTCAACGAATGGGTAGTCACTGAGAAATTAGGGGACACCAGTCTCAAGAACAAGCAACTAGGCGCCAAGGTTGTCACTAAAAAACCTCGTATCAGGATCGGAGAAAGGTGATGCACCATAAACACATTTCATTTCTATATGGCTTGTTACCAACTGTGGCAACAAAAGATTGTTCCTAATATCTTCTGATGTATTCCGCGATTTTGTTTCAGGGTCCATTTATTGGAGATTGGAGTTGGGACATACCTTTTCATATGTGGATGCTATGATGTCGTGTATGGCAAGAACCAATACTTCATATACCTATTCCTCCAGTCTTTTGCCTTCTTCATCGCTGGCTTTGGCTACATTGGCACTTTCGTCCCTTCATAACCGCAGACCGCTTCACAGCCATCTCCTCCTTTATATATTCTTTCCGCCTGTATAATTAATACCAGCAAGATACATGAATACATGGAATATCTACATATGTGACATTCTTTTTTGTCACATCTCCTTTCAATGTCGGATGTAAGTTATAAGAAAGAACGCATGAAGTCCGATTCTTTTATTCTTGTGAGTCAACTTCTCCGTCTTAGTCAGGATAATTGTATTCCACATACATATACACAATCATAGAATATTCCTCATACATATACACGATCATAGAATATATCAGAATTGTGTAACTAGATGATAGGACTACATTGAATATACAGTGGGCATTGTGTCTTACAAAAACTATGTATCAACAACAACGAAAAGCCATGGAACTCTCAACATAAACAGCAAAACGATATGGATCTCTCACTTTGACTGAAGTTGAAGGCGGGGATTAGGTGATCACTAACCCATCACATTCTTTCATGATCTGTTGGGGAACATGAGCTGCATCACAGATAATCAAACTGAAGACCGAAAAGATAATAAGTCCGCGGCAAGGATGGTTGAATGACGACCTCATCTTCACAGCTGAGCCCACAGCGTTGTCCGGACAACGAGATACCTTTTCTTGAGGGAAGAATTGGTATGTACAGAAAGCTATAGCCCTCGGAGGAGAAGGGAAATCCTGGAATGAAGATGATAGCCTCAAATCAATCCCTAAGGCTAACGTCCTAAGGAAGTTGCCCTCTTTCCTTGGGACTGAAGTACAATGACCGAATGAAACTCAAAAAACATTGGAGGAGAGCAACCAGAAACCCCGTGACTGAAGATCAAAGCCATTCCTAAGGCCATGGAAAAAAAGCACTCCTTCCTGATGTGTTCGATGTCCTAACTGAACTCGATAAGTATATATTCATGATGACGGGCTCTCTACATCCTTCCTTTCACTTGGTTTCGAAGTGCCATCACCTGACAACCGTTCCACTGAAGGGGTGTTCTCTCCAGCTTCTTCAGCATCACCTGAGGAAAGGGATGAAGTCCCACAAGAGCTATCAGCTACTCTATTGTTTCCTTGGGGTCTTGTTGTACATATGTGCGCAGCCAACAAACAATGATGGGAGTGGACTGCAGGTGAATCGAAACCAAAGTGTGATCTAGAGCTGAATATCGGTTGAATCATGCGTTTCTTTTCATTGTCATCACGCAATGAGATTCGGCAAATTGGACAAGTGCAATGCTGAAGCAGCCATATGTCTATGCAATTTACATGGAAAAAGTGACCACAGTATGGGAGTATCCGGAGCACATCGTCTGGAATGTACTCAGCAAGGCAGACTGAACACCTGCAAATTTGAAGATATATAGAGCAAATGATTTCAAACTATTAGTAACAAGATTAGTATCACATTATATAATTAGGTAGTTATGCTTAAGAAACTGAATTGCTAATCAGAAGAAACATCAGAGGGATGCTTCAATCTAGACCATAAGAACAGAACAATACATCATGACATCATCAAGTCGAGAACCTGGAATACAGTTTAACCTAAATTGGACGTGCGAAAACAACACCAAAATGAAAGCTACAGGCGTTTGACTTAAACATAAGAGGTTAAACCAAGTATGAGAGATCTATAAATAAGCATACAGAGGACAAGGTTGCGATTGGTTGTCATTCTAATTGGTAGATTTATTGCGAACTGTGGAGTGTAGTGTCCTTTAAGGCTTCAGGGATTTGTTCGGAATGCTGGTCACAATCGCATTATTTATGTTAGCAATAAACCACCTCTAAGTGAATCAACATGATATGACGACTAGTGGTTACTTTCACCAAGAAAATGAACTACTTAGTCTTATCTAATTTAACCAATCTGAATGTTTACAGTAGAGGACTATAGATGTAAGCGGTTGCAACCCTCGATGAAAAAATATAAATAAGTAAAAGAGTTTCATATTCACGAACACAAAAAGGATGAAAGAACCTATGACTTTCAGGAAGTGCATAAGAGTCTGAGGAGCAGAAAAACAGAGAGTATAGTTGTGGAGAAGGATTCCACAAAAGAAAGAAGATATCCATGCCAAGCATCGAGACTAAGCACTGATCTTGACAGTCGAACCTCAGTAACTTCTTGAATTTTTTTTTTTCCATAAGCTCACATTTGATTATCAATGATAAAGTTCTGTGGTCAAAATCAACATGACATTGAAAAAGTTAAGCCAATCCAAGCTGTGCAAGGCAGGTTATATCCACCAATTATGCAACAAGCAACACATAGAAGTTGCACTTACAAACTTTCGAGCGTCAAAAACGAAAAAGAAGGTAGTTTACCAAAACCATATTTAAAATTAGTGTACTTGAAACTTGAAAGACCGAAATGATACCATAAGCGTGTAACAAAGCATATACTTTTGTCAAATCAGTGTTGAATCATCAACAACTCCAAACAAAAGCCCCTCTCCTCTACAAATAAAAAATTGGCAAATACGTAATCCTTTTAGATGTCAATAAGACTATCACATGTATAAAAACTAAAAAGGAAAAGAACAGATGAGTTTGACACATGCACTAAATGACCATTGGTTAAATCCAGTCAGAACACCATCAAGTCAGCCTATATGGCCATCTCCACTCCATCTGAAATTTTTTTCCAGGTTAAAATATATTTACAAAGTGAAAGTAAAACATTCTTTGACGAAATAGAACTGATACACATCCTAAATCAATCTGCAAATCAATGAGAACTCGAAACACAAGTATTAAATAAATGAATGTCTCGTACATAATCTTGCACACTTGGGAAAAACTAACTCAAAAGAGTTGGAAGAAGCAAAAGTTACATAGAAAGAAAACTCAATGAGATCAAAGAACTGTTGAAGGACTTACTGAGCATTAACCGCAGAAGAGAAATACACGTTGCTATACTTCTTTACTGGAAAGCTGGCTATTACTACAGGTTCAAGACCATGCAATCCTCGTTCCATCTGGAAAACGGAGAATCAAATCACTCAGTATGCAGTTGTTATGCATTTCAAGGCCACAAATGAAATTTATACAGAAGAGGTAGCACACTTCTTGAGCAAGAACGCGAAGGAAAAAACAAAAGATAGCATAAAGGGTTGCAAAAGGTCATCAAATTCCACGGACTGTGCTATGCACATATGAAATGGAGAGAATTTTGGAGGAGGAAACACGAATGGCATCAGAAAAAGCATTTCATCATAATTCATTACAAAATTTTTTGATTTCATTTCAACATTTTATCAAGCAAACAAACGGTGGTTCTATGTTAGTGTCCAATCTCGAAAAAACCAAATTTCATAACAATATGAAACGTCTCGAACTTAATTACTTGTGACTCGTCTTATTCAACTTTACACAAAATCAACACTTAATTGAGATCGTAGAAGTCCCCCCCCCCCCCCCCCCTAGAAGTTGACTAATCAACAGAATTTACGCATTCTGCTAACGTGTTTGATAACTCAATCTAAAAAGATGGTTATGCAAATGAATACCTATCACAATTTCTCATTATGATGTCAAAAGTAGCTTTTAAAATAAGCGATGTGATATGAAAAATTCAACTCCTCTATCACAATTAGCCAAAACCAAAAAGGTAAACCAAACAGGGCTTATAACTTTTCCACAAAAGCATGCAAAATCGATACTGGTTCCCCACATCGTAACTTTCTACACATAAAAGGAATCGACGCAAATGACCGAAATCATTACACCACAAGCTCCATACCTATCAAGAACATGACTTCAAAAAACATAAACAACTGGACTTCCCACAAACTATCCTCACAAGAGGAAATAACATCCCGACAAACTATCCTCACATTACTCGCCCTATCGAACCAAATGCCAACCGACTCGACATGAAATCACAGCAGATCGACTCGAGAGAATAAGAACATCGGTAGGAAAAACTAATAAGAATGGATGATTTCAAACTATGCAAATCACACACAATCATCACAAGAAGAAAACCTACATAAATCACATTATCAAACCAAATCACCCCCATATATTCATTCAAAAATTCTTAGAGATCAAAAGAAAACGACCAGAAAAGTACACGACTAAACACAAATCATTTCATCACGCGCTGCTCGATCCCTTATCAAGAACATTGCTACAATATCCAACAAAATTCAAATTAAACATGAACAGATAACTTAAAAAAAACAAAAAATATATACAATCATCACGAGAAGAAACTACATACAATTGCCTCATCATATTCAATATCTCCAACTATCTCACTCGATCAAAACCCTAAACAACTCAACACAAAACCACATTCACAGCCAAAACAACCGAGAGAGAACGAAATCCTCACAGAACTGAGATCGGATCGAGACGACGCGGCGAACCGGAGCGATCGCCTGGCGAGACGAAGCTGAATCCTGGCGCAGATAAGCCGCGTGCAGACGAACACTATGAAGAGAGTGCTCACCGAGAATCCCATCGTCGTCATCACCAGATTCACTCCCCCTGACACCATCTCCTCAACAACAATAACAAACACCCTCGAAATCAATTAATTTCCGGCACCGCCATCGCCGCCGCCGCCGTCATCGTGGTTGCCGAGATTGATCTGCTACTGGTGGTGTGGTGGTTTAAGAGGGGAGAATGTGGGAATGGTGGTTTTTATATAGAGCTGTGAAAACGACGGCGTTTTGTGATGTTGGTGTGCTCTGTGAGGGGAGTGTATTGTGTGGCATTGATTCTATTTTTTAATACGCAAAACATGACGGGTGACAATGTGATCTGGCCCCAAGATGTCATCGACTGTTGTTTATCCTTATACTCTTTTCATCTTAATATAAATTAATTTGCATCCACATGATTAATATTTGTATTTGTGCGCTTTATTTGTGATTAGTAATTTAAAAAGATATTAAAAATAAAAAATAAAACTTAATAAATAACATAACATCATGGTCGAGCCCATGATCGACCAAGCAAATTAATCAACCATGATCAATCATTGTGACTCATAATCGTTCTTTGCATGACTAATCAAAATCATTATCTATCTACCTGTGTGGAAGTGAACTTACATCCATAAGTCATACTTGCCGAGTGCTTTTTCCTTTTATTATTTATTGTGTTTTGTTATTTTAGTTTTGATCCGTATTTATACTAAAAGATAAAAATAAGATACCAGGGAGGTGACTAACAAAAAAGAATGAAGTCCGACCAAGATGATTATTCAATCCATGAATAATGAAAATCATGACTGATCATAGTGGTTGACCAAAACAATAATTAACCAAAATTAATGATCGACCATTTATTATGATTATATATTTATAATTGATATAACATCTAGATTTGTATGTTAAATATTTTATATTTAGATAAACAAGAATTTCTTATCATGTTGTCATGTCTTTTGTCATATAGTTGATTTATCATTTTAATGTTTGTGTAATAATATAAGGACAATGATAATGGACCAACGCTGACTATTTTAGAATAAATAATCAACGCTGCACAAAATGTTCATAGCTGTTCATGTGGTAGATGGACGATTGTGATTTTAAAAAAACACGCATCATCCGACTCTTTTTTAATCTTTAGCTCGTCTTATAAAAAACCGGACTAGAAATTACCTTTAAGTCCTTATTAATTATGGTATTTTTATTTTTTGGAATTGATACCTTCCGGCTTTAAAGGAAATGGTTAAAGTGAAAAAATAAAAAAATAAGTAATAATGTTACATCCTAATTAAAAAGAAACGGACAATCCAATTTATTTATTTATTTTATTTTATTTTTGTTTCTTTTGTTTTTTTTAAACAACCAAAGGAATTTATCATATGGTAGTAAGTCTAGCCAAAGAGCACTCCTTACACTCCCGTCTAAGAAAAAGGCAAACAACCGTTAAACCATTGAGGCAAATAATTGTACTGCCCGCTCGGAGGATTGCATCGGGAATAACAAGCCAATTTAAAAAAAGAGACGGACGAACCACTAAGGCAATCATCTGTCCTATCTGACTTTTAAAGACACAAATGGTTTGCACCAGGAATAACACGTCCGCTTAATAAATAGACGGATGAAACACTAAAAAAAAAAAAAGAAAAAAAAAAAAAGGAATGTTCATGTTATTTTGTTGCTTCCCTTTAGATACACTAATAAATGGATTCTCATCATCGAAAATCATCCTAGAACACATCAACAGACATCCCAAAAAAAAAAAAAACGAACATATCAACAAAAAACGATCCAACATGAGATCTACATAGGAATCTCCATCCAACATGAGATCAACATAGAATATAAAAAAACTTAAATTAGAAGCTTAAAAAAACATTGATCTAAGGTCTAACTTCATGCTTTAACAACTCTAAAGCTATCCTATAACGTTGATTTCTTCGTTTAGAGAACTCATGTTTTCTTTCTCCAAGATAATATACACTTGAAATATTTATGTACTTATTTTCACCATGACAGCAAATTATTTTGATAGTTTTTTTCAAATCACCATACAATATTTTCAATACTTCGAACTATGATCAATCTAGTTTCACTTCTAAAAATTCAGAACCATTTGAAGGCAAAATTTTCAGTTCATTAGAGGAGACGAAAAAATGTTACAAATCGTTTACAAACGGTTGTGGTTTTCAGGTGAAAATCAAAACTAGTCGAAAACATGTGCAATCCGAAACTTATTGTTCTCGAACGTTCGTTTGTCACATGTCTGGAAAATCGATCGAGGATGAAGAAGGTGACAACAGACAAAACATACGAAGAAGAGATCGTGTGATCTGTACCGATTGCAAGGCTCGGATGTTTTTCGTCCATCGTGCTATTGATGATGCATGGGTCGTCACCGTTTATATAACTGCACATAATCATTCGTTGCTGATGCCTAGTAAGGTCGGGTTTATTACCACAAGAGATAGTATAACTCCAATTGCTCGGAATATAATTTCTGCTTTAGAGGAATTCGATTATCGTTCTTAGTAGAATGATGAATGTGCTATCAGCTCAAGCAGACGGTATTGAAAATGATCATTTCTCTGAAAGGGATATCAAAAGGAAGTTTAGAGTATGAGACTTGAAAGAGCTGATGATACTGTAAATGATGCACAAGCGACGGTCACCTACCTCAAGCAGTTGAGCAATAAAGGTATGGGAAACTTTTTTTTATCGATACAAGACCGACACCGAAAATAGAATCAACACGATTCTTTCGATAGATTCATACTCGAGGATGGCGTATGAAAGGTTTGGTGACGTGGTTATCTTTGATACCACCTACCGAACAAACAAGTACAAGATATCGTTTGCTCCTTTCAGTAGGGTGAATCACCATTATCACTCGATATTGTTCAGATTTATATTGTTAAGAGATGAGATAAAGGAGACTTTTGATAGGGTTTTTCAGACGTGGTTAGAAGGAATGAATTACAGAGCACTGAAGGCGATTATCACAGATCAAGACAGAGCCATGGGCAATGTGATTGCTCAAGTATTCCAGAAGACACACCATATTTTGTGCATGTGGCATATCATTCCAAATATCCGGAGCGGTTGCACTATGTGTATGCTAAGTAACCAGATACGTTCAAACACAATTTTAATGCCTATCTTCAAGTCTTTGTCTTCGAAGAATTTGAGCTTCAATGGGAACAACTGCTTCAAAACTATGGTCTGGTTGACCATGATTGGCTTCAATCTCTGCACTCTGTTAAGAAGAAATGGGATCCCTCTATACTCCAAAAGATTTTCTCCAGTAGGAATGGCGACCACATCAAGAAGCGAGGAGATGAACGTATTTTCGATCAGTATGTGAACAGCTCGACCACCATGAAAGAGTTTGTCATGAAATCGCAATAAGCACTAAAAAACAATTCCTACGTGAAAGAAAGGGTGGTTATGATACGATTGTAAAAAACGTATCTTGACCCTTTATTCGCCTTTAGAGTTCCATGGGGCAAATGTCTTTATAAAGGAGATGTTTCCTAGATTTTAGAAGGAGCTGCAAAAAATAAACCAATATAAAATGCAACAAGTAGGTGAAAGTGAAGACACTTGTTGCAAGATTTACACGTTAACAAATGTGTTTGTTCCTCGAAAGGTCAAAATGACATACTTGGTAAAGCACTCCATCGATGATGATGTCCTCAACTCTAGAGCTATTTTTTACACGGATAAAACATGTGTCATTTATTAGAGTAAATACTTTTAGTAATGACACACGTAACATTTAATGTTTTGTTTAATTTTGATCGTGACAATATTCCAGGAACGTATTGGACAGGTGGCTTCTTTGTGGAATTTCTTTTCAACTAATCCGTCTTATTTGAAATCGGACATCCGTCTTATCACGGACAAGAATATTTTTTTTTTTCAATGTGGATATTATGGTAATTTCATTTCAAGAACTTGTCCCTATTTTTTAATCTTATGTTTGCTTAAAAAAAGGCCAGACAATAGAATGTTTGACTAAATGACAGTCATCTAACTTGAGAATGGACGGTCTGATGTACATTGGCTGGTTAACCATAAATAGTCAGCGTTACCTCATTATCACTCACGATTATATAAATAATAGATTTTGCTATCAATTTAACAACGTAAAGAAATTATGTCATTAATTCAGGATTGAAGTTTTATTATCTAAAGTATAGTTAATATTTGACGATAATTTTACAAAAAATTATTATTAAATCAACTCGTAACTTAATCAAAATTCACCTCGACAAATACGCACCAATATGACAGAAGTTACTAGAATATTTTGTAATAATATACTAGTATTTTATTTTCTCTATCTCATAGTAAATACAATATTTTGGTTTTTTGATTGTACCAAATTACATGTAATATTTTTTGATTTGGTAGAACTTTCACATAAACATCCCATCATAGTTACAATGTGCTCCACTTGCTCTCTCTCATCTAATTTCACTAAAATCCAAAAACTTTAACTTACACATAAATTTACGATCTGAGGTTGTAAACATCCAAAATATTTGAGATAATTTTTTTAATTACTAACAAAATAGTATATTATTAAATGTTATAATTTATATAACTGGGACATAAAATTTATTTGTCAAAATTATGACGAAAATATACTAATTAAGGATAAATTAAATCCTAACACATAAACATAAAAGGGTTATCACCCCTTTGATTTTAAAAAAATCTCACCCGCCAACTTCACTTCTCCCACTCCCATCACTACAACTACCACACCATTCGCTCCACTTCTCATAACCATTCTCATCACATCCTCTTCTCGTCTCCATGTCACTTTCTTCAAATCTCATGATCTTCTCTCAATCCCTTCTCTTCATGGATTCAAGGAGAGAAACAAGACGACCAAACCATGACATCATCAACAAACACCTATTATTGGTATTAAATTGAATGAATAAATTGATATTATTGGTAAGATTTCATGATAAAAACTCTGATGCTATGCAAAGGTTATAGAGTCTAGTTTATATAAAATTTAACGAAATAATGTTTTGAGTTGCATACGAGAAGTTATAGGTTTAAATTATCAAAAGGTCATATTGGACAGAATCAAAAAATGAATCATTTTGACCCTGAAACAACTCCAACTGTTCACAAATATTTCTAATTATTATAAATATATAAAATCATCATCATGAACTATCAAAATAAGTATCAAAAAGATTTCTCAAGAAGCATTGTGTTTGTGTTACACAGTGACTTGGTGGTGATATTCTTTCACCGACTCTATAAGGTCATTTTGGTATTAGGGTATGTAAATGGAGGAGACTCTGGGCTCTGGTTTGACTGATTGTCTTTCACGAATTTTATTTTTTTGCTAAAGTTGAAGAGAGCTTATTTATGAAATTGAATAAGTCTCACCAATGATACAATTATAACATTGAGGATATTTATTGTCTGTGTGATTGATATGACGGTGAGTATAACAAAGTCTTGATTGAACTGCTGAGTACAACAGTGCGCGAGATTTGAAGTAGGGACCTGTCGTGTCACAGTGTCATTGTCTTAATTTGTTTGATATGAAGGTCTTAACTGTCATACCATAAAGAGTATGATAATAGTACATGACGTGATAATATAGAGTGTCAATTTGACATATGATTTCAGCGTTGTTACGTGGTGATAAATGTATATATATGACTATGACGAATCACTTATATTTTTGTAATGATAATTGTGAATGACACATTGACATGATAATTTCAGAGTGCTGGATTAAAAAATCCAAATGATCATTTATTATTACTATTTTTTCGTGTAACCCCAGATAAGAGAGACGACACGTTATTGAGTTCCTATAACTGACGTTTATTATTTTCTGTGTGTTTCTTCTTCTCTTTGTTATAGTAGTAAGAATTCAAGGAGAAGTGAGATTTAAAATTTGATGCACATAATTTATGTGTGAAAGATATTTTGATCTTTAAAAGAGATGTAAATCTCACTGTAAAGATGATATTCTGAGTTATGATTGAGTGCATCAAAAGTTTTTAAATTAATTATGTATAAGTGAATTTATTTTAATTCTTATGATTAAGTAAGGAAATATAATTTTTGTCTACTTGAGGCGTTGATCCCAGCGATAATAATGTCACATAAATTCCTATGAAAAAATCAGAAAAATCAGAACTTTACAAAGATAAATGATGCCATCTATTATGGGTGGAGAGACTAATATTTTAGGCAGAAAAAAATTTCTAAAATTCGTTGTTCTTATGATCAAGATAATTAGGTAATTTTAATTTTTTTTTTCTTTTGTTTTTTCTTATCCATTTTCTATTTTGGTTATGCATTACTGTTGTTGTGAGTGCAAATTAGTTTTGAGAATTGATATGATTTTATGTGATTTATAGATGTTATTTTATGAATTAATTATTTACGAGGTCATATTAGAAAATAATCTTTCTATTATTCATAAGAAAGATAAACTTTTTACATCATACCTTTTCCATAGCCTATCTTTATCTGTAGGGGAATACATGGATAGTTATTGTTGTATCATTTTTTAGTGTAAATTATTAAGAGGTTTTATTTTTTTAATTTGTTTATCAATGAATCATCCATAACTTATTAATTATCATTTAATCTTATTTGATTTAATTTTAGGATTGATTTATTGTCTTTTCTTACCGAATTGAAAGATAATGAGATATAATCTATTGGTAAATATTTTAAATTTTTATGAATAGTAGGTATCTCTCTCTTTTTTATAAAATGATTAAAAAAAAGTACTCCTACTTCATTTATTATAAAGTGGAGTGAATATTTTATGACATCAAAAAGGCAAAACCAACGCAACTATGCAATTAGGATCCAACCAGTTTTTCTAACCCTATTCTTATATATTTTGTTTTATAAGTATCTAACTTTTAGCTCAATAATCCAATAGATTTCTTATTTTTTAATCTTAAATCGATTTTCTATATGTTATTTGATCATTCTTATATATTTTTTCATATTCTAAATTGTAGTATTAATTTGGCATATAGTTTTGGTTATATATAAGCATTTGAATACATTATATTAAATTTAATTAATTATATATATAAATTTATGATTTTGTTTTTGAAATTAATAATTTGAAATTTTATTTGAAATTATAATAATTTTATTAGAACTTTTTAAAGCATAAAATAATACTAAAAAGATATAGGGAATGATATTTAAATTCCCTAGAAGTGAGGAAGGAAGTGAAAGATAGAGAATGATATAGGGATAAGGATAGAGATGGGGATAGTGAATCTATTGGGTGATCATTTTTGTGCAAATTCCCCATATTTGAGGAAAATTGATGCAAGTGCCTTTGAGATACAAATGTATGTCATATTCTTGGAGAAACTATATCTAAGGAGATACATTGATTATCCGATCACATGATCATAAGATTAATGATAAAAGTTTTTAAAACCTTAATAAATAAAGAAAACCGATATCTATTTCTGATATTTAGAAAGCTTTTGGACATTAAATTGTGTAGTTATGCAATAAGAAATTGAATTGCCAATAAAATATTAAAAAAATGTTCAAGGTGCATTTTTATGATATAAAAGATCGTATGTATTGTGACTAAGTTTGATTAGTATGATGGTGTCATGCGTTTTTGAATCTAGATTCTAAAAAACAGCAGATCAAATAAAGAAAATCTGAAGCAAATGTTTATCTTTCTACGTACTAGTAATAGTATTATGGGGTTAATCTATTGACTACTCGTTAGTTTGGCCATGTGATCATAGAAAAGCAGCATCAAATCCATTTGGCCCATTCATTATCTTGCTCTTTTCCTTAATAATAATTTATTAAGATTTGCTTCCATTCCAGCATACTTTATCTCGATCACTCATTTAAACGTGGACCCATGAATCACTTAATTGAAAGAATCGATTACCAAAAACTTTGGATCCGAGCTTATTATGATTTTTGTCCATATAGCCAAACCCTATTAGGAGGCAATTATATCATGTTCAATAAATGTGAATCAGATTTAGTAGACTTTGATTCTCTATTTAAAACTTGTGGTCTATCACAATGCGTTTTCTTCTGTGAGTTGAAGTCATCACTCATCACATACCACATTCATTTTATATTGTCATAGACATGATGATATCTTATATATATATATATAGCATTGGAAGTGGACACATTATTGCCATCCAATAAAAAGAAATGTTAGGTAACAACCCACTGTAGCATAAGTGTTAAGCCGAGCAGTCTATTCTCCTTTTTGCACCTTGTATGTAGAAGAAAAGATTAGAAAGATCGAGAAAGAGACTATACTTAGTAGATCAAGGAAGTGACCTTAAGCGCTTTTGATTTTTGGACATTTGAAATTTTCCACATGAAACTATATATAAGAGTAATACACATCAGTTCATTGAAAATGAAAAAAAAGAGAGTAGATACACATCACAAATAAACATTTTAATGCTCCCTTCGTTTCACAATATAAACAACACTTATTTATTTAAGTCATTTCAAAATGTATCCAACATATTATATTTAGTAATATTTTCATATAAAAAATCAAAACAATTATCATTTGATACAATAACCCACTATCTTCTCTTAAAACTATTACAATGAATCCCACTATCACAAAAAAAAATTTCTTTCTTCATCAAATTTCACACAAATTCAATACACATGAATTTTCGTGTGTCGAATCAAATCGTTATCTATATTTTGGAATAGAAAGAGTATTCCATAGATGCTACAGTAACTCCTCTCATAGATGTTACAGTAACTCCTCTCATAGATGTTACAGTAAATCGTTGTTTTAATATTATTCAATATAATTTCAACACACACATAAATTTTCGATTATGATTAAAGTGTTGTAATTTTCGCTAAACGAAGGGAGTACAACACTTTTCTTTCTTAGATATCCCAAAAAACATACAACATTTCTTCATTTGAACTTTTTTTTCTTCAAAGGAACATCAAAACACCCATACCTTTCAGTATTTTATATCACCTTAACTCATCCCGTTATCATTTCTTCTGTTATTTTTTTCTCTCTCCTTCTTTTCACAAACTTTCATGGATAAAATGTCTTTATATAAAAATTCAACACACAAATAAATTTTTGTGTAATTCAATCCGTTGTATTTTTTATGGGACGACGAAAATAATACTTTTTAAAAATTAAAGAAAAAACCTTTAATTTTTGTTAAAGACATTTAACATTTTTTATAATTAATCTATGAAATTTTACTAATAAAAATTTATTGTAGACTTCAAGTGATATATTATTGTTTATAAAAAAATTTATCTATTAATATTAAAATCTCGGGACATTATTTCCAAAAACTACAAAAAGTTAAACAAATTCCCAACTCATATAACACTGAAAAATAATTCCTAAAATATGTATCCGCTCCATCATCGACTTCCTTCTTCCTCTTTAACTCTCTCCTCCATTTGCTCTTCATTGTCACACTCTTCGTCCTCGTCCTTAAACCCATCTACAACAATAACAAAACTCCTTGTCAATTGGAAACAAATCCAACTGATTCTTAAACCGATCACGATGATAGTTGGGATTTGGATCGTGAATCGAGAGAGTAGATGAGATTAGGGGGTTGTCTAGTCAGGCATATGTGATTGCAATCTCTTAGATTTGATCGGGTTCGAGAGTGGCATCGAATCAACAAAAAATGAAATGCAATCGACGGGATTCAAACAATGCAGAATGATAAGGCATAAAACAAGCGTCCTGTTTTTCATAAATAACGCATTGTTTCATTTGTACTAACTCACGGTTTCGAAATAGGGTGCCAAATATAAAGAACAATGGCTCTGAAACAGGGTGCCAACTTTAAAGAAATAGGGCATCAAGTATAAAAAAATAGTATGTCAAAAATATATAATCACGATGAAGATGATGATCACGATGAAGATGATGCTCAAGAACAAATTATATGATGATTCGCATCGATTTGGAATGAGAAATCTCTATGGAAAAATCCGATTCGAAGAAACACAATGAAAAAGAAGACGGTTATGAGGAGAGACGTGCTTGGTTTGGGAAAAATTCAGATTGTATCAATGCGAAATTATTTACACGGGTTGTATGTTATGGTTAATATTTTGAAAAAAGTATATCCTATGATAATTTTCTGTAAAATCTTTTATTAGGTTGAATTTGAATTATAGTGACAAAAAAACTTAATATAAAGATGAACTTATAAGATACTACAGACTTTTGTGCTATATTTCACATAAAAATAGATAGATAAATAGATGAGATCCCACGTTAGATTAGATATTGGATTAGATAGATAGATATTTATGTTAAATTTCAGTTTTCAAAATTTTATTTTAATTTCATATGTTGAAATTATCATATTATCCTTTAAAATTTTAAAAATTACATTGGTATCCTTACATATTATCTGGTGGTTTTTTCGTCTGACATCTTAGTGTAACTGTATATATAATAGATTAATTAATAATTAATAATATGAAATTTTGATCATGTTAGATTGTACTCCATATTATTATTGTGACTTACAAAAATACTCTTATATACAAACCTCATAATCCCTTAAACTTATTGTTCCATTATAATATCTTGAAACTAAATTTATCATATTATCTTGTTCGAAAATCTTTTATTTATAAAAACATCAAAGCACGACCATCATTTATTTTATATACTAACATCAATTTATCACATTATATAAATTATCACTTTTTATGTTTTATCTTGTCTCTTTTATTCTTTTTCTTTTTTTCGTTTCTTTTATTCACATAATTCAAAAAATAATTTGACCATCTTTTCTAAAATTATGGTACGAGACATGGAGGGTACTTTCTTCATCGCCTCGTTTATCTCATCCTGTTTGTTTTCTTGTCTCATTTGCCGTCTCCGCTGCAGCCTGGTAGCCACCGGCCGGAATCCGAGCAATCGCTAAAACACCTACGGTCGCCAGACGCCGGTATGCTTTTTTTGTCTTTCTCCCTCTCAGAACTCCTTTTCTCAGTATCATCAATCATCTGCTGTTAGGGTTTCATTTTGCTCCATTTTTTTTTTCTCTTGTGGTTAAACCATCATCGAGTAGTTTCTGGACTCGAGTCATTGTTTGAGGAAAATCGGCCTTCATGTCACACGGACCATATCATGGGGTAGTTGTTGTATTATTGCTCCGATTTCATATCCGATGAATTCTGTATGGTTCGATTTTTGTACAACACAAGCTGTAGTTGCTGCTAATTAGTCTTCTTGAATAAAAAGTGTTACACTTATGAAATTGTTGCAGATATGAACTAGTTGTAGGTAGACTGGTTTGCTAGTTTTGGTGTTGAACCAATGGATCCTTCGTCTTATCAATCAGCTTCACTGTTGTCTAACTGCGGCAACTCATCAGTCATCAGAGTCATGTTGCGACTTATTCGAGTTAAGGGTAAATTGTGGCGAATTTCGGGACAACTCCAGCGAAAAACTCTTCCATCTCGAAAATCTATCTGATGCAACTTGGAGTGACTCATTGTGGAAACTGAAAATTTGTACAGGTTGAGAGGGCATTGAATTTTGAGTTGATAGGTCGATGAGAAGGCCGATTTTGGATATTCATGTTTGACACTTCTCAAATGCCTTAGTTGTGAGGTTTGTGTCGTGGTAATTATCTTCTAGGGAATAAATCTATAAAGCAGATGATTTGGCAATGCTAGCTATTACTGGTGAATCCTATATCCATGCTGCATTCTTTAGCAGAAATGACGGTAGATTTGCTTTGGACGGTCCCTTCCATTATCCTAGCATTATTATCATAACGGTATGCCTCGACTTCGTTGATGACATTTCTGGTTCTTCACAGTATAATATGAAATAGTTCTTGGGTATAGCATATTCATGTTGGATTTCTTATGAGCTTGTGCAGGTCGTCAACTTGACACTGCCTGCAAGCATCATGGTCAAGCATCGCCCTGATCTGATAATGTGTCGGAAGCAGCCAGGCATTGCCATTGGAGGCTATGCGAGAAAGATGACGGAAAGTATGTGATATGTGATTCCTATGTGCGTCCATCCACTCTTGTCCGTATCTGTGATGAGTGCAACTATGGATCCTTGCAAGGTCGGTGTGTGAGATGTGGTGGAGCCGGAATTTCAGATGCCTACCATTGCAAAGAATGCACACAGCAAGAGAAGGATAGAGATGGATGTCCCAAGATTGTCAACTTAGGAAGTGCTAAGACAGATCTGTTCTATGAACATAAGAAGTACGGTTTCAAGAAAAGATGACGTGATGGCCAAGCTGCATTAGAGGTAATACTGGATCTTTTGAGATATGCATCTCGATATGTGACACTCTATGCCAGAGCATCTTGAAAAGAACACATTCAGTACTTCATATTAGCAGGAACTTGATCTCAAAGCTTATAATCTAGTGATGCATTTAAGTTTATGAACTAATGATTTAAGATTGCATCATCTGTCGATGTTCTGTGCTTGCTGCGGTCCGTGCTTTTTCATTGATTATCTGCTTTCTGGTAGAACTTTGCATAAGGAATTGTTTTGTGGACTTCTGCCGTTGTAAATCTTTAGAAACATATATGCTAGACTCCTTGCTTAAGTTATACGAGCATAAGGATCCCTCCATGTGTCTAATAATCTAATTCAAGTGACATTCAAGAGATTTGGTCGAGAACCAAACCCAAGAAGTGATGCAGATTGCCAAAGATTAGTTTGAATGGAGGGAGAAGTTTTTAATCTCGCAGTCACAGCAGATTTCTCTGTAAGTCCCACATGACATCCTAGGACGTCAATGGATTGCTCATGCATGACTCCTCATGAAACGAGGCATACCTCATCTTCCTTATCAATCCTTAGGATCCTTTTCTGCTGCATCTAGTCCCACATTGAGAGTACCAATTTTAGCCAAATTTAAATGGAGAGTGCTTCAAGATTTTAGTCTGATAAGGGCAAGAGTCTCTCAAAATAAAAACAATACTTGTAATTATTGAGAAAATTTTTGTTGTGATATGGGAAACCCCATGGATTGAACTCTCGAAAAGAAATTGAAGAAGATGAGTCTGTTTTTAAAATTTTTATTTTTTTGAAAAACATTTGTACTTTATTGACTATTTACGTTACGAAAAATGAAAGAATAATCAAATACAATTGAAAACACTTTCTCATCCCAGCCCCGTGTAGGCCAATAGAAGAGAAAAACTCTCATTTTATATGCCTTAACTTATGTACATCATTTTTCCCCCCTTTTGACTGTTTCCATTTCTTGCTGAGTTGTCATAATCCTTCTTGCATCCCAGGTCCCGTGCAAGTTGAATCAATCGCATTAGTATAAGCATCATCAACGGCGGGATCACTGTCTCCTGGCTGCTTAGCGACTAGACCATGATCATCGACGGCCTTCCCGTGTTTCTGACCAATGTCGTTACTAACAGGAACCCCATAGAAATCAATCGTTGACACCTTGAACCTTTTATCTTCACCAGTACCAAGTGACCCAAGACTGAAGCTCCTTGTCATGGTCCGAGGTCGTTCTCCTGGTGTCCTCCTCTCTTTGACTAACGAGTTCACCTTCTTGAAAAGCTCTGCTAGCTCATGGAAGATCCCAGTGAATATCTTCTCGAACATCTCTTTCCTCTCCATATACAGATGCCTGAAGGGCTCCAAGAGATCTACGATCCTTTGGTCAACAAGAATGCCATGCCCTTCTCCTACTTCATCTACTTCTGTTTCTATTGAAGGAAATGAGGTGTACGAGTAGGAACGGGAGAGTGATCGGACATAACTCGATGCCATAGCATAGGTTCTACTCTTGTTTTCCTTAGCATATCGCTCTTGCTCCTCTGTTGATATGATAGTCATGATGATGGCTGGTGGTTTTTTGACAAAGTTTTTCTCTGATGTTGCTAGAATGAAGATGGGTTGCTTCTGATATATATAGGGAGTGGTAGATGTGAATATGAGAAAGGGGAATTTGTAGGAATTGTTGGGATCTGTTGAAACTTGGAAGCCAAGCTTGATGGTTTGGATTGAAATTGTACACGGTTGAATTATACTTTTATTGTTATTCTTTTGGCCTTTGCTCATTGGGATATATGTCATATATTTGCATTTTGCATGTTTACATATTTAATTGCAGAGAAAATGAAAACATTGCCGTTTTTTGGTTCCTTAACAAGAAAACATGTGGGTAAGAAGGTGATTTTTGTTTGTAATTTTGTGCCTTTTCATTTTTAATTTAATGTCCGTGGCGTCTCTTTTTAAATATTTTGCCGTATTTTTAGCAATAATGCTAGGTCATTGCTTTTTTTTTTTTTTTTTCCTTGTAGGAGTATTATTTTTCTGACATTTTAATCCTAACGTGCTAGAGAAGAAGAGGTAACTAGGCATGGCAGTCAAGGAAACTTCTAGCTTTCTTTGACTTGGTTTATATTTAATTTTTGTCTGAACTTGCCAAGTAGTACTCCTATTTGGTCTACATTGTGTTGACACATACAACACACTATCATAAAACTTGAACTCTTAACAAAAGTTATCATTTTGACTTATACAAGAAATGATATACTAGAAAATTTTTCCTTCTATTTTCACATTCCACGCGGCCCCTTTTCTTTGTTCAACCATACAAGGGACGACCGATGTCATTGCAAGAAAAAGGATGTGTGCTACGTTTTGATTGCTATTATTGAGTCTAAATGTTTAAGATAGAATTTCGATACCATGTAATTACGGGACTTACTCAAAATAAAGTAAAACATTGATCAACACCCACAACGTCAACACCACGATACAGAAAACCAGAAGGCCCAGAATACAGAACTATCTCAGATTTCCCGATTCAAGTACAGTGTAGTTTATGCCAATTAAACAAAACCAGAAAACAGAGATGACTCAATTAGTTGTTGTTACTTGACCATTGACGTTTGTCTCCAATTGCTCAGCTTCATTTATGCAGAAACTATACAGAACTCACCTCATCATGATCAATTGCCACACCATGCCTTCTCCTCTTGCCACCTAAATTTTTTTCTATCTTTTTAGCTTTGATTTGTTTCCATTTCCATCACCTATCTATATTTAGGGTATCTGGTCTTCAAAGGCCAAGCTAACCAAGATTGCTATTATGTTCAAATGGGGGGTTCAGAACAAAGAAAAACCAGGATTCTCATGGTCACATTTCTCCATCCCTAGAGCTAGCCAAGAAGCTCGCCAAGCGGAACTTCTTCGTCTACTTTTGTTCTACTCCGATCAACCTTAATCCAATCCGTGAAAAACTCGATCATGATCATCATCGTTGTGATCAAGATCATGAAGATTGGCACTGGAATAAATGTATTCAACTTGTTGAGCTTCATCTGCCGTCATTACCTGACCTGCCTCCCCGATACCACACCACCGATAGTCTCCCGTCGCACCTTATGCAAACCCTGAAGGATGCCTTTGCCAAGTCCGCGATCCCAAACTTCTTGAACACCCTTCGGACATTGAGTCCTGACTTGCTCATATATGACTTCCTGCAGCCGTGGGCTCCTGCTCTGGCTTCGTCATTTGGAATCCCTGCGGTTGAGTTCATGACTAGCTCGGCATGTCTGACAGCTTTTCTTAACGATTTCCATGGGTTTCCTGGTGCGGCATTCCCCTTCTCGGAGATATATCTGATGGACTATGAGGTGCAAGAGTTCGCAAGGTTGGGTTGTGAGACAGTGTTTGAATGCATGAAGAGATCTTCGGACATTTGTTTTGATAAAAAGTTTTCGGGAGATCGAAGGGGAGTACTTCTTCTAAGTTCTTACGTTGGCAATGTTGGTTCTAACCTTAGCATGGAAAACACACCGCACAGCACACACCATCGATCACTGTTCATCCACCGGTCACTATTACGTTAAATAGGATAGATTTGTAAGCTTAATTATACAGCTCAGGGGTAGAGCTTGTAGATCTAGCAAAGATCAATAAAAAGAAGAACAAAAAACGAAAAGATTTTTCCCACAAATCATTTTGTCGCAAACACACCACATATAGATCTAAACTTACTTTGGTATCAGGGCACATAAAAAAAATCCAGCCAAGATCCAAGCCGTCATTATCATCCAGATTCATTGGCGAGCCACAGACCTCCGCCAAAGCCACCGGAGCAACCCAAACACCACCACCCGCAGCATCATCTTCTTCGCCTAACAAAAGCCATCCATTACGGATCTCAGATCTGAGACACTAGAGTTGCCACGATTGAGACAACAGGAGGAAAGAGGGTAAGGTGACCGACAGAGAAGCCGATTGGGTGAAGGAGGGAGCGATGCAGGTGAAGGGAGCGATGCCGGTGAGGGGGTGTCGGGAGTGGCGAGGAAGAAGAAAGAAGTGTGGAGAGTGGTGTCGCGGCGGCAGCGTGAAGGAAAAAGCATTTGGAAAAAGGGGAAGGATAGAACCATAATATTCCTTTATATATCAAACCCTAAATTTTGGTCAAGGTCAAAATTGGTCAAAGTCAAAGGGAAACTTGAATTTAAAGGGATATTCTTGTTATTTTTGTTTTTAAAAAAGGAGATTGTGTAAAAAAAAAACGTTTTTTTTAAAAAAAGAAATCCAAGACAAAAAAATGTCTATTATTCCCCAACAGGCATCAAAAGAAAGCGGTGGAGTGCCGTTCAATTTTTCGATGCTGAATTCCTCGAACTATACGGTGTGGGCGATAAAAATAAAGGCAATCCTATATGCTCAGAAAATATGGGAGGCAGTTGAACCATCGGAGGGAGAGGAGATTAATCCAAGAAAAAGATAAGAAGACGCGTGCCTATATCCTCCAAGCAATCCCTGAAGATGTTCTTCTTCAGGTTACGAAGAAGAAGACGGCCAAGGAAATTTGGGAGAGCCTCAAAACGAGGTACCTGGATGCTGATCGAGTAAAGAAGGCTCGGTTGCAGACATTGAAGAGTGAATTTGATGCTCTGCTGATGACAGAACAGGAGTTCATTGACGAGTTCATCGGAAAGCTCAGCGGCATGTCCAGCAGATTTTTTAATCTTGGTGCAGATCTTCACGATGCCGTACTAGTCAAGAAACTACTCAACTGTGTGCCTGACAGATACTTCACAATCGTTGCCGGGATCGAACAATTTTTCAATCTTGAGACGATACCGTTCGAGGAGGCCATAGGACGATTAAAGACGTTCGAGGAGACGTATCGACTCCGTAAGAACACTTGTAGTGGTGGGAGTCAGCTCATGTTCACTCAAATCGAACGGAAGGCATCCCAGAGGAACATCACTGGGGAAGCTTCGTCATCTGGTCAGGAATACGGATCCGGCATAACAGACAGAGACAAAGGCGAGTGGCGTGAACGAGGTCGCGGAAGGAGCGATCGAGATGTCAATTATGCAGAGCGCTAGGAAGGTGCAGGAGGCACCGACCGCAAAAATTATGACAAAAGGCATATTAAGTGTTTCAACTGCGGGAAGATGGGACACTATGCTTCAGAGTGCCGCAGCAAGCGACGGAACGACGAGAGACAGTACACAGATGCTACTCCGGACGAGCCAGCGTTATTGTTTTCCATGTCTCAGAAGGAGACATGAGCTAAGAAGGAAGACGCCATACAACCCAGAGAAGAAAGGGTGGTGAAGGTGTTTCACCATGACGAGGAGGAAAAGAAATCAACCAAGGATGTCTAATACCTAAACAACGGTGTGCTAGCAATCATATGACGGGACGACGAGAAATGTTCTAAGAACTTGATGAAAAGATCACCGGGGAGGTGAGGCTTGGCAATGACAATATCGTTCAAGTCATGAGCAAAGGAACGGTCATGTTCCAATGCAAGAATGGAAATCAGTATATCTTCCATGAGGTATACTACATTCCTAAACTTTGCACTAACATCATGAGTCTTGGACAAATGACAGAGAATGAGACCGAGGTGAGTATGGTGGGAGATGTCATAAAGGTGTATGACAACGGTAGGTTGCTAATGTTTGTGAAGCGCACATCAAATCGCCTTTACAAGATTAGTTTGGAGTTAACAAACTCAATCTGTCTCCTAGAAAGCTTCGAGAAGCCGGAAGGTATGGTAGGCGCAACAAAGTTAGACTATGGTGCAGCTTATTCGCCACCTGCGGCAGGAGAGACAAGTCCATCTACCTCGACTTTGTGCATACCATTATAATTTCGGGTTCCCCCGATACCAACAGCGATGAATTTCGACGACGACGATGACGAGATCGTCGACGAGTAAGGACGTGCAGAAAGTACTTAGGAAGTGATAGCCGTCACATCGAATCAAGCATTATTCTCGATCCACAAGATAATGTGGATCTGGAACGCAAGAAGCCTGGTGCCCTGAAAAAGGACAAATGGGTGAATGCTAAAGATAACATCTTCTGCAATAACGATGAGGTTAGAAACCTCATAGGGAACAAGAGATGTGGTGGTGGTAAGAAGAAACCCGATGATAAATCGAAAAAAGAAGGCCGATTAGGAAAAGTGTCGTCTCTTCTCGAGCCATGTCAAGATTAGGAGGGAGTATGTTGGTCCTAACCTTGGCATGGAAAACACGCCGTACAGTACACACCACCGACCACTGTTCATCCACCGACCACTATTACGTTTCCACGTTTTTTGTACAAAAACGTGTTTTTACAAAGCCTGATGTTTCCTATAAATAAGATAGATTTGTAAGCTTAATTATACAGCTCAGAGGTAGAGCTTGTAGATCTAGCAAAGATCAATAAAAAGAAAAATAGAAAATGGAAAGATTTTTCCCACAAATCGTTTTGTCGCAAACACACCACACATAGATCTAAACTTACAGGCAAGAGGTTTGTGCCCGTTGGTCCCCTTGTCCAAGAACAAGTAACATGGAAGGATGATAATTCTTCATATAGGGTTATATGCGCTAAAAAAGATGATACATACATGCATAATGATAATTGCAATGATGATCCTGAGGAGGAAGGTTCCTTGGACACAAATGGTATCCAATTTCCTCGTTGTTATGATTCGTGTAGATATGATATCGTACAGACAACAGTCGATATTATCACATGGTTGAACACAAAGAATTCAAAATTGACCGTGTTTGCATCATTCGGAAGCGAATACTTCTTATCCAAGGTAGAGATCCAAGACATAGCAAGAGGCTTGGAGCAAAGCAACGCCAACTTCATATGGGCAATAAGATCACCAAAGGAGATGATCATCAAAATGAAGGCATCATAAAACATAACCTCCCAAAAGGGTTCATAAGAAGAATAAGGGATAAAGACTGTTAAATGGTATAGATACGAAACATGTGTATAGAACATGTCAATAGAATACTTATATTAGTTTCCTATATATAGAACGTGTAGTGGAGAATATGCTATAGAAAATGTTACAACAGTCATATTCTACAACGACTATATTCTCAAATACAACGATCATATTTGACATTATCAATATAATATATATTCCAATAGAGACCTAATGGTGGAGGGTTGGGTCTAACAAACGGAGATCCTAGGCCACCCAAACATTGTAGGGTTTGTAGTCATGGAAAGTGTAAGACTTGGTGTACCAATCATGGCAATGCTAATGCTCCTTGACCAACCCATCAATGCAAGAATACTTGATGTTGGCATCAAGGTTAAGAGAGGGGATAATGGGAGGCTCATTGGAGAAAAGACTGGTGATGTGATTAAGGACGTTGTGATGGGAAAGAGAGGTGAAAGTGCTAGGAGAAGAGCTAGAGGGTTGAGTGAGATCATTGTGGGTAAGGGTGACGATGATGTTGATCAAATAAAATCTTGTTTAGGAAGAAACAAGGTGTGGCATATGAAATCTAGAATTGAAGAGTTGATCCGTGAGGGTTTTTGTAATGTACTTATATTGGTATTTTGTAAGGCGTATGTTCTGCTAAGACTTCTCATTATTTTTGTTTTGCGTACTTGTCTAATAATAATGTAAGTTAGATTTTTTCCAAGCTTGTATGCAATTGGAATGTTAATTTGGATTTAATTGTAAATGTAGTAATTTTGACATCTATATACTTCAACACTTTGCTATTATCCATGATGTGGATATGTGTGTTTCATTAGGATTTCTCATTATTTTCGTTTTGATTATTTATCTAATAATGTGAGTCTGAATCTATTTAAACTTGTATATAATTGGAATGTTATTTTGGATGTACCGTTTACTTATAAATGTAGTTATTTTGAAATCAACTAGGAGAAGAGCCTGTGTCAAACATGACAGCTGCACGTCTATGAAGAATGTCAAATATAACAGCTACTCGCATGTGAAGAAATCGGAGCACGTCTGTGAAGACTTTGTTAGAACGTATGCCTGGAACAGTTGGAGCACGCCTGAAGATGGAGCACGCTTTAGTCCATTCTGAAAATGGTATATAAATACATGTAATAGAGCTACATTCCTCATGCTTCTCACCTCTACAATTCAATTTTATCAATAATTTTTCTCAAACAATTTTCCATGGTATCAGAGCTTTATGACATACCGTTGTGGTTGCTAGATCTGATCATCTCAGATTCTCCTTAAACACAACAAACCTCGTACTCAATCTCGCGGAGACGATCGGAGACTAGTCTGATCGGATTCTCCCTTGTGAAGGTGTTAACCACGGGCAATTGAGGATTGATGTTAGCCAGTGTCGTGGTGGCGACGGCGAGGATTCGTTGTGTGTGAGTTGGTGGAGCTCAACCTAGTTGTCTAAAGGTTGATATATACTGCTCACTATTTAACAGGCGCATGCCCAATAGCAAAGCCAGGCGCAAGCCCAACAGCAAAGAAAGAGAGGCACATGCCCAACAACAAAAACAGACAGCCCATTTCACAGCTCGGCCCATAGGCCAAATGGTCGGTTTGGACAGCCCACCATAGGCTTGCTTAATTTCTCTGCGCCCGTCGCCAGACCTTCTTAATTCGGCCCATTTCATAGCTCGGCCCACTACCTGAGCTGGTTGTCCCCAACATTGACTGCCCAGTAGACTTGAGGGTATACAACCCTCATCCTAGCAGACTTGTACCTGCATAGGCCCATTTCAGGCCCATCTCAGACCCAGCCAACCCCAGGTCCAGCGGCCTAGTCCATTAATCCAGTTCAGCGGCCCAGTCCATTCTTTTGTGCGATTGGTGGCCCATTTTTGGAGAGATTGGTGGCTCAATAAGAGAACTCGATCTCCCAGGCCCAGTCCTGGCCCAACAGCCCGTATCGACCCAAGCCCAATCCGACCCCCACTTGTCGGGACTACTATCGCGCCTCTAAACCATGATAGAGGATAACAAAGGGACTGCCGATACCTCTTCTCCGCTATTTTCCTTCACAACAGAGCAGTACAACGAGCGTTTGGTACTCATCAACCCTAATACGGTCCATCTAGCCCATTCGACCCAGTCAGCCCACTTCGCAGGTATGACTGAAAACTATAATCGTTGGATTATATACAGTGGTGCATCGTATCACATGGCATCGTTTGAGTGGAATCAGAGTTCCGAAAGTTATACGAATCAACCAATTGGTATGCCAAACGGGTCGGTTATACCTGGTTCACGATATAACAACACGCATATCTACACATAATAAATCTAAACGTTATCTTTTACCACAGTTCTTCACATGCATATGCTCAGCCTCGTCCTTAAGTGACAACGAATAGCGTCTCCAAGTCCTATAATATAATAGAATACGTGTATTAAGACACATCCTTGTGAATGATTGTTCACGTTTTCTAATTAGGTATATTTATTCGTATTTCTTGAAAACTGTCATAGTAATATTATGTGGTGGTATCAAGATTTGAGAAAATTTTTTGATACTTATTTTGATAGTTCATGATGATGATTTTATTTATTTATCATCATTAGAAGTGTTTGTGAATATTTGGAGTTGTTTCGGGGTCAAAAGGTTTAAATCTGCCCAACATGATCCTTTGATACGTTTAAATCTATAACTTTTCGTATAAAACTCCAAAAATTATTTCGTAAAATTCAACATAAACTAAACTTCCTAATATTTCCATAGATTTAGGGTTTCTATCATGGAAGTTTACAAATAATAGCAGTTTATTCGTTCACTTTTATATTTTTTGTAAGATCGACAGTTTGATCATTTTTCACTAATCAGCACATAACTCCTTATATACAACTTTAAATTTGAATTTATAAACTTTTTTATAATTAGACTTTAAGATTTCATTGATGTAAAACTCATTTTCTAACTCTTAAAAGAGTGATTCTAAATCATGCTACAAAATCATCTCTATAATAAGTTTTTGACATATCCGTATTTTTTATTTATATGTTGAGATTTATAACTTCAAATTATGATCTATAAATTTTAATATATATTATTATATATTAAAATTAAAATTTATCACGGAGTGTATGATTTTTCATAAAATTTTTAATCAAATAACTATCTCCTTATTTATCATGATCATCGACAACGAACTCCACGGATGGCATGACGTCTTGGACCCTGCTAGGTATTGGTTGATGATGCCATGGTTTGGTCGCCTTGTTCCTCTCCTTAATCCGTGAAGAGAAGGGATTGAGAGAAAATGATGAGATTGAAAGGATAAATGCATCTTATGTTCCTCGGTCTCCAAAACACGTCAATTGATCGATCCAGTCAACGCAACCGAAAACGCAGCGAAACCAAAGCCAGAACAGCAGGCAGCGCATTCGCGATGCACTATTGGGTTCGAGCATCCTCCTCCGACTTCGCCGGCCCTCTCCCTCAACCACGCAGGTCTCTCCTTTCTCTCCATCTCTCCATCTCTCAATCCTTCCACTTCACCGCTAACCCTAACTTGCTTGATCGTTTCGGTTTCGATTTTGCAGTGGTCACAGCGCCGTCAATGTGGGGAGATCGAAGATCGTGGTGTTCGGCGGATTAAGGGACAAGCAGTTCCTCAACGACGTCACCGTTTACGATGCCGGTGAGATGAGATTGTATCATACTGTTGTCTTGTTTTGTTGTTGTGATGTGCTTTGGGGTTTGGATAGGTATTGTTTTGATATGTGGTGTAAGTTTGAATGTGTTTATCTCTTGTGCCAAAATGATTGGTGTTCTGTGGTCTGGTGGACGATTATGATGTTTGGCGTTGTTTGGGGAAGTGTGGTGAATGGATTCAGTGAGCTGGCTTGGTTGTATGGGACTGTCACGTGGTAGTATAGATATGACTAGCTGGTTTTAGTGCGAGATATAATATGTTGAGGATTGTGTGTAATGTAATGCACATACATCAAGCTCATCAACCCGGCCTTAACTTCCTCCACAGCAATGCATTACATTTGAGTGCAGGCTGCAAGACATAATATGTTGATTATCAATCCATCTCATTTTTTAGTGCAAGATATGACTTGATTATCGCAAGTTCAGGCAGCGGTAACCAGATGGATTGATTAATGATAGAGGTTAAAATTAGAATAGATCTAGAAAGTATACTCAATAAAAACATTTGAGTGCAGGCAGTGTTGTGAGAAAAGTCGGGTTTTGAGTCTTTTGACGTTGGACAGTATGTGTCTGGATGTCTGCACGTGTGCAAGAGGTGCTTGCATTTTTTGCTCTTTGTATGATCCATTTAGTTGTGATACATTGTGAACTTTTACCAGAAGTTCAGATTTCAGAGCCATGCAATGTAGATTTAAGATTCTACATACTCCCTCAATTGGGCTTCTTCTTACATGTAGAAAACAAGCTTTGGTTTCAGCCGGAATGCACTGGGAGTGGGTCTGATGGCCAAGTTAGTCCCTGTCCACGAGCTTTTCATGTTGCGGTAGCTATTGACTGTCACATGTTTATATTTGGTGGGCGTTCTGGTGGTAAAAGGTTGGTACATATGGTAATGAGTATTGCCCCAGTTGACGTTGAAGTAAATTTTGTTTTCTCATGGCTGGCTTTTGACAGTTGAAGCTTCATATTCAGGTTGGGTGACTTCTGGGTCTTCGATACTGGTGAGTTGTTTAAGTTGATATTTTGTATTATATCAGTATTAAATCCTCATTTTTAGGATGGATCTGTACTTGTATTTCTGTAAACGAACTTTATGCCCAGGAGGACATTTTGTAATAATATGTTGGTAACCTTGATTACTTACTTCCATGGCTGTGTGACTTTATTCTTGCAGATATATGGCAATGGTCAGAGTTGACAAGCTTTGGATACTTGCCATCTCCTCGAGATTTTGCAGCTGCTGCAGCTATTGGAAATAGAAAGATTGTCATGTGTGTATGAGAACTAATGCTATGATGATAAATATGATACCTGAGTTGGCTCCTTAGACTGACACCCTTGAATTTTTTCTATTACAGGTATGGCGGTTGGGATGGCAAAAAATGGTTGTCAGATGTGTATATTCTGGACACTAGTAATCTCTGCCTCCTGACTTTGTGACTTAAATTTATCATAAGTGCATCAGCTAAATATGTTTGGTATTCTAACAGTTTCCCTGGAGTGGACAGAACTGTCGATTTCTGGATCTATTCCCCCGCCCAGATGTGGTCATACTGCTACTATGGTGGAAAAGCGTTTGCTTGTGTATGGTGGTAGGGGTAAGTTATTCATCAGCATTGTCGTCATCATCATCTAATGGTTGGACCTTGTGCTTGATGCAGTGAAATTCTATTTTTTTGTTGGAGTTGTGTCATTTTTACTGTCTTGAGAAGGGCATATTACAGGTCTTTCATGTATATATCTTATACCCCCTTGGTCCTTCATAACTTGTAACATATGCTACAATACTACCGTAAAAAGAAACTAGAGAGAGAAATGATAGATTTATTATTTCTAGAACAAACATATTTTGAGAGGACAACTAGGTTAATCTTATAGGCTTTTATCTAAATAAGCCCAATGTGATAAACCTAGTTATCTTCAACAAATACTCCCTTTGTCCCGAATTATATGCAACACTTTGACCCGGCACGGAGATTTATATATGTGTTGAATTTTTGTGGTTTTTGTTAAGAATGTAAATGTTTAATGGTAGTGGAGTTTATTATAGTAGCGGACATAGTATTGTGTATTGTAGCAAACAAGATAGATTTGATATTTTTTATGTGAAAATTTTGCCAAAAAAAAAAGAACCGTTGTATATATTTTGGGACGGTTTAAATAAGGAAAAAGTTGTAAATAATATCGGACAGAGAGACTATTATGAAGCTGAGTATCCATTTTGAGGAATCCTGTTCCACCCGACAATATTACTGTCAATGTGACATACAATAATGTTTTTTTCGTCATATAATAAATTACTTAAAATATTTACATAAAAAAAAGCTTCATCTGTATCTATTGTGATATCATCCGTTTGTTACTGTAGCAGGTGGTGGATCAATCATGGGTGAGTTATGGGCCTTGAAGGGTATTATTGAGGAAGGTATGACATTACTATCCACTTAATCTATTTTTTAGTCTGTCATTGTCAAGTCAATATTTACACAAGGTGGTGGGGAGGGTGACAATTGCCTTCCTCTTGTTGTATGGCGTCTGGTATGACTTATAAGGCATGTTGTAGATTATCCTTCTATTGTAAGGATTTTGACGGCTATCTAATTTTTTGAAATCGTGTCTGTTATTGGTAGTCTGCGTTCCTAGCAGTAACAGATAATTAACATGGCTTTTCTCTTTCATCGCATATATGGTAAGGCCATAAACACAAAAGATATGCATGAAAATGCAGAATGAATAAAGTGTAACACATATCTTACTCTGTGAAAAATGTTTTGACACATCTTTTGCCTCATCCATTTTTCATTTTTATGTTTTAATCCATTTTTATCTAAATATGTTCTTTGGCTTTTGTCCCACTAGTTATTGGTTAGTATTTGCCAACTTCATGTAAAATTGTAAAAAGTTCCTTGTGGAAGTATTAATGACTGGTTCAAGAGCATATGTTTTTGACTTATGATTTAAATTACTTATAACTTCTCTGTGGTATTGTCTCATTGATATTGTTCTTTCTGATTGGTGCAAGGAAGAGAATGAAACAGCTGGTTGGACTCAGCTGAAGCTTCCTGGCCAAGCTCCATCTGCCCGCTGTGGTCATAGTGTAACTTCTGCAGGACATTATGTAGGTATCTTTGCAAGAAATTCTTGCTTTTAACAGTTGAATTTGAATTTCCTTTTTTCTTTAATCTATTCACGCTGATATGTTTGAGTTTCTCCTTGGCATCAACAGTTCTGTTTTTGAGTAATTTAACAAGATATAGTTTGTTAGGAAAAAGTGTCCCCCCCCCCCCCCCCCCCCCCCCCCCCCCGGCGGCAGAAGCAAGATTTTTTTATGATGAGGATAAAAGTATGGCCTCACTTACATTCACCGCTACTTTGTTCACTTCCAATTGTTTGAAGAAAGCATCCATGTAGCAACTTCAAAAAGTTATTGAGCTTAAATGTGTTGCAACAGTTATCGAGCTAGATTGTTGATCAAACACTCCTGCATAGATATCTTGATAAAAAAAATTCAAGTCTTGATGGAAATTAACTCTCGGTTTGTGGAGTAGATAAAAAAAAAAATCAAGACTTGATGAAAAATTCAACTCCCACACCGCTCTAAAACAGGCTTTGGCATGAGTGAGTAATTTGTTCAGCTAGTCAGCGAGTTTACAGTTATAGATAAGGGGAGAGTTAGTAATATTATATAGAGGGCGAGACAGAGGGTGGGTTGTGCGTGTGCGTGTGTGTGTGTTGGGTGGGGGGGGGGGGGGGGGTGACATAGCTTTTATTATTTGAAATACACTTGCATAATTCATTCACTTCCCCGAGCATTTAACTTACATAAATCCATTCACTTTAATCAAGCATTTTGTCTTGTATGCCGTACGGATGCTATTGCCTGCTGAAGTGGCAATGTGACATACCACTTTTTTCCGTTCCTTCAAACACATAGGCCTCAAAACATCTTTTATATAAGTGTTTTGCTATTAATATTTGAGTCTTATTCCATTTCAATTAGATCTTGAGTTCAATTCCTTGCTTCTCCTAATACTTCCATGAAATGTATAAATTCTTCTTTGTCCATTGAAACAAGACATGGCTGACGTATGGTACTCCAATGTATCTTGTACCTTCTGGGTAGCAGTATGCTGTATTTTAGTTGCAATTATATCTGAAGTTGATTTAAAGCATTCTGCGCTATTCTTTTGATAAACTTTATAACCTTTTTACATTCTTCACTTGGTGCCCGTTTACTCACTTTAGCACTTGTAGTGTTTGCATTGTTCTCTCTTGAATTAGATCATCTATGCCCTAAGTATTCTAGTTTTCATCCTTTTTATCTTTTCTTTTATCCTTTTTTTCCGCTTTAAATCCTCATGTTGCAGCTCTTGCTATTCGGTGGACATGGTACTGGGGGCTGGCTGAGCCGTTATGACATTTACTATAATGACTGTGTCGTGTTAGACAGAGGTGAGTGCTCCTTGTTGATGATCCCTTCAAAGCATCCAAATTGCAATTTATTTTCTAAAAT
Source organism: Drosera capensis (assembly GCA_001925005.1). Lineage (NCBI taxonomy): Eukaryota > Viridiplantae > Streptophyta > Magnoliopsida > Caryophyllales > Droseraceae > Drosera > Drosera capensis. The sequence goes on from LIEC01011882.1 coordinate 38,913, forward strand.
TTCTGTTACAATGGCCTGTATTCTCATTGCTTGACTGATTAACATAAGTGATTGGCTTCTTTTTAGTCTTGGAGTTTTAATAAAACAGTATCACCTCGGTTATTTTTGTTGTAGTTAATATTCTTGAACTAACTGCTCGTTTGATGGATGCTTTCAAGTAAATGTGATCATTGAGTTCATTGCCATTGAATATGTACCTTATGTATGCTCTGATTTTTGTGAAATTGGAATAAGCCTTTCCTTGTTACGCAATCTGTTGCTTTCTCAGTATAAGATATTTGTTTGCTTGCATGTAGTATCTGTCCAGTGGAAACGATTACCAACGAGTAATGAGCCCCCTCCTGCCCGTGCATACCATACAATGACATCTGTAGGTTCACGGTATCTGCTTTTTGGAGGTTTTGATGGGAAATCAACCTTCGGAGATTTTTGGTGGTTGGTTCCAGAAGGTATATGAAGTTTCTTCATTTGTTGTCTGATCACTAATGCCTTGTTAATTATCCCATCCAATGTTGTAAAAAAAGGGATTAATCGGTGATTAATCGCCTGATTAATTGATTTCGGACGAATGACGAGTAAAATTTGAAAAATCACTCAAATTAAGGAGGCACATGATTAATCGATTGATTAAATCCTTATTTTCTTTAATTGTCGTTCAATTGCTGATTAATCCCCTACTCTTTCGTCCCATAATTCTTGTATATTTCACCTTTTGCACTATTCAACACATATTTTGAGGAGTTTTATTATTCGTCTTAACGACGTAAGAAACTTACGTTAGTGGTTCAAGGTTGAAGTACAAAATTTAAACTATCATTAGTGTTTCACGATAATTTTACTAAAAATGATGTTTGATTGTCCCGTAACGCAAGTCAAAGTTTGTATCGATATACGTGAAAGTCAAAGTGTTACCACAATTATGAGATGGAGGGAGTATTATTTGTTTTTAACCTAAAATCAAAATTATGTGGTTCAAGAAAATTTAGAAGAAAACGACCCCCCAAACAAAAAAAAGAAGAAGAAGAAGAAGAAGAAGTTGTGCAACCCTGATTAGAAAAAAAAAAAAAAAGAAGATGAGTGATTCATTCTGTTGCACTTGGTTGTCCATCTACCTTTAGGCTCTTTCTTGTTTCTGCATCATTGAGCTTTTCTCTCCCATGGATTTCTCGTTCTTCTATTTTTATTTTTATTTTTTGAAAAATTGAGCGTATTCATTTCCATCAAAAAGCAATCACATCGTTTGTTCTCTAAGCATATGCCATATCAGCTTTACATCTAAAACCAGAAAAACCTATCTAATTACATGTGTATGCTATCAAAAACAATTTCACTAAGTTGCTTAGCTTCCTTCCTACAAACCTGGAAGCATCTGGCATTCCGCTCCTGCCATACATGATATAGATATGTAGGTAACAGCCTTCTTCGATCAACAACTCCTTGTTTCTTGCCTGCACTGATCCATAGTAACCATCTCCACCACTCCTCAAACTATGTCCCTTTGTTGTGTATTTTCAGCTTGCTCATACTTAAGCTCAGGACCTCTTGCGCATATAAGCAACCAAAGAACAAATGATCAACATCTTCAACCCCTGGACTACATACTATATAAGTATCATCATCCATCAAATCATGCTCATATAACCACTTCCTCGTCCTAAGTATATGCCTATCCCAAACCAATTTTCTTCATGGAACATCAGGCAGCTTAGAAACCAATTGCTGATACCCTTCCTTGACTGTATAACCTTTATGTCTCCAACGCTCCAGCTGCAATGCATCACACTTAGTCATCATCTCATCCATAGCTTTAAGGGTTGAGGACCAAAGCCACCATACGAGGCCTCCTCTTAGCAGTCCAGACATTAACATGCTTCAAATAATACTCATTGATCCATTTTATCCATAAACGATCACACTTTAATTCCACAGCCCATACAGCCTTAAATACGAATGCTATATTCCATCAATGCAACTGCTTAATCCCCAATCCTCCTTCTCCCTTTGATCTGCATACATCCACCAAGCTTTATGAGATTGCATAGCATTACCTGTTCAAAAGAACATACGACATCTTCGTTCTATTTCTTCAATAACAGCTGCTGATATAACAAAAATTTAACCCCAATATGCAAACGTTGACAAGAGAACACTCTTAATCAACTGAAGTCTTCCAACATAACTCAGGTGATGAGTATTCCAGCTAACTATGAGCTGTGGTCCTATCAATCAATCCTTGATAGGCTTTGACACTGAGTCTCTGGGCAGCTAATGGAACTCCCAAATATCTGACAGGCAAATGGCCCTTCTGAATACCCATTTTACCCAAGAGATCCCTGTATTTATCCTCAGATACCCCAGCAACATACTAGGCACTCTTAGACAGATTAATCTGTGGCCTGCGCTCTCCTTCGCAAATACTTTCATTTCATCCTTCATCGTGCTGAGACATAAGAAATCTGCCTTGCAAAAGATCATTAGATCATCTGCAAAACATAACTCTATAGCATTGAGCTGTTACACTTGGGATGAAACTTAAAGGTCTTGCTCCTACTCATACGCTTCAGTCTCCTATCAAGATACTCCATGATCATGACAAATAAATAAAGAGACAAATGAGTCACCTTGCCTAAGTCCTCGCTTAGCATGGAAACATTCAGATAGTATGCCATTCACTTCCACAGAATAAGATACAGAGGATATACATACCATCATTCTATGGACTAACACCTCAGGAAGTCCATATAAAAGCAAAAGCTTATTTAAGAACTCCCATTGCATCGAGTCATATGCCTTTCTCACATCCAACTTTATCATACAACGTGAAGACATTGCTTTTCTTTCATAGCCAGCCACCAGTTCCTGACACAGCATGATATTATCTGCTATCAATCACCCTTCAACAAAGGCACTTTGTGCTTGGCTTATTGAGGAGGTTAAGATCTGCTGCAATCTATAAGAAATCATTTTCGAAATGATTTTATAAAGTAGGGAACAACATGATATAGCGCGAAAATCAGCAGGTCCTGAAGGGCTATCACTCTTGGGAATCAAGTGAATAATAGTTGTATTTATCTCCCTCAAAATCCTTCCAGTCCAGAAAAAAATCAGAACAGCTCTGGTAACCTCATGCCCTATAATATCCCAGCTTCGCTTGAAGAAAGCTGCTGTGAAACCATCACTTCCTGGTGCATTGTCACCATCAATATCCAAGAGTTTCTTTTTAATCATTAGCATTAAATTCAATCATAAGATCCATTTGCTGCTGGTACGATAGAGTAGCCCCTTCTAATACCACTTCCTCTTCAATCTGCAGCTGCTACCCTTCATCTGAACCCAGCATGGCCTGAAAGTACTAAACAAACTCCGTTCTAACATCATCTTCTTCAGTAATCCAACTCCCATCAGATGACTTCAAGTCAACAATTCATTTTCTCGTTTTTCTTTCCTTGATTAAGCTATAGAAATAGCAGGTGTTCCTATCCATCGACAAGAACCATTGTTCCTTGGCGATTTGTTTTAAGAAAACAGCCTCTCTTTGAAGCATTTTCTATAAGAATCCACAGCCAGCTTTGCTTCTCTATTAATCTCAGATTGACAACTTCTGAGTCTTTCTTGGGCCATCATCATACGTTTCTCAGCCTCCTGCACCCTCAAATTGATATCGGAAAAGCCCTTTCTTATGCATCTCCTTGAACTCTCCCTTCACCCCCTTCATTTTCTGCACAACCTGGAACAATGGACACCCTTTCACCTTTGTCTGCTACTTCTTAACAATATCCAAGAAACCAGGAAATCTACACCAAGAATTAAGGAATCTGAAAGAGTGATGTTTGGAATTACCCTCCTTAAACTAAATTAGTGATGTTCGGAGAATGATCCAACATACCAGGCTCCAAGAACAAGGCATTAGTGTCATATTTGTCAAACCACTCATCCCCAAGCACCATATCCAATTTGATTCTCATCCAAGAATCAGAGTTCTACTGATTGTACTAAGTATGGAAGCAGAGGAATATCAACTAGGCCACAATGGTTAAGGCAGTGAAGTATCTCATCACTAGGATCAACATTAACACCAGAATATACTACCTTCTCTTCTTCTTTAATGGATGTATTGAATCACCTAACAAGACCCAAGGTAAGGAATATTTCGATCTAAAATCAATGATCTCATCCCATAACTTACATCTTTGCAACCTGGTATTCCAAGCATACACAAAAGAAACCACAACATGGAATTTACCATCAACAATTCTAACCTCACAATGCAGAATCTGGTCTGACCCGCCAAATATTGCACTTCAAACTGAGTTTTGTCCCAACAAACCCATATCCTCCCATTCCTACCATAATAATAGTTATTAAAAAAACCCCAAGACTGAAAACAAGCAGACGTTTAAATTGTTCTGCTCTAACCCTAGACTCCAGCACCCCGATCATTTTTATTTTCATTTTTCGAACAAAATGCTTGAAAGCTTGCTGCTTATCAGGCTTATTCACACCTCCAACATTCCAGGTAGCTATCATATGGACTTATTCCCCTCAAGGGGAGGGAACGCATCCGGGATTGGCACTTGACAGCCTTCATCACCCAAATGAGAATCATCCAAAGAGAAATTCACACAAGAGGCTGGTTGAACACATCCGTTTTTGATATTCTTTTGAACCACAGTCCAGCCATCCTCCTCCTCCTCAGTTACCTGACCCTCAGTCTCCTTATTCCCAGTATCCTGATACTTAACCTCCTTAGTCATACAGACCTCAGCCTCAACCACGGGCACCTACTACTTAGGGATACAGACTTTTTGTTTCTGAATTCTAGTTCTATATTCAGCTTCCTTATGACCCCATCGCCCTCACTTCAAACATCTCAATGAACTCCATTCATATTGAACCTGTTGCACCAGCTTTTCACCTTCTGGGCCAGTGAACCTAACCTCCTCAACAAGCTCTTTCCGCATATGAACTTCAACCAACACCCTGGGATACGAGACCCTCCCTTTAGATGTTGTTTGTTGATCTGTGGATATAAGAGTCGCAATCCTACTGACAATCTTTTCCAAAAACGTCTTCCCCCAAAACTGCAAATCCAAGCCTGGGAGTTGAATCCACATTGGAACCCTATCCAATACCTCATCATTGAACTTGAAGTTTGGCTCCCAACTATGCAATACCAAGGGACGAGCATTCAAAAACCAATTATTTGTCTTGATTGTTCGGAGGTCATCAACATTTGCAAATCTGAAATTATAATACCCTGCATCATGAAGCCGAATTTCAGAACGAGCAATTTGTTTCCAATGCATCTCTACAAAGCTTCGCATCACAGCATATGGAACCTTATCCTTCACCACATATCCAATCAAAAACAGGTCCCAATATCTCCTCTCATCAACTACATCATCCCACGATATCCCTAGGTCGTCATCATTACTACCTACGAAATCTAATGGCATCCCATTCTCTTTAGACCGGTTCAAGATATTCTCCTCCAATCTTACTTCTCAGACCCATCCACATCTGGTCTTCGTACCTCAACAATATCTGCCCAACTCACCCTCGTCACTCCTTTCACCGAAGCCTTATCTGCCGTTCTTCCATCAAGGTTATCATCATCGGTATGAATCTTCGCATCTCGCTTCGCAATCAGCTTATCGTCATCAAGGGTTTGAGTTCTACAGTTGATTTTGATCTTCTTGGGTCTACCAGGTTTGGCCAGGACGGAATTGAAGCCATTCCGATGATCCCTCCGATACGGCACGAGCTCTAGCTCTCAATTCCTTGCCACAAAACATCAAAAAAAATTTAGTTCTACTATCTTTGTTCTTCATCAAGATACTTACATTAGCATTATATGCTTATATTAATATTTTTATCTATAATATTCAAAATCGAGTAATACGCTTAATCTGGCTATCCCGCTGATTAAAAGGTAATCAGTCTTAGTTCGCTCGAGTAGTGAAACCGTTTTCTATAACATTGATCCCGTCAACCAATTTCCAATTATTTTCTTCAGTCTATGTTGTTGTTGCTTCCTGTTCCGTCAAGGGCTTGGTTTTTGTATTTAGTTATGACACATAACTGTTAGAGATTAGGATCTAAAGCTTTTGAAGTTTGTGGGATTTTTTTTGGGTTAGAAGTTGGATATCTAGTTTTAGAAAAATATGAAGGCTTTGTTGATTGAATCTTGATTTGCTAATTTAGTTGGTTTGAGATTTTATCATGTGTCTGTGTTCTGTGTTCTGTGTTGCTTGTTGTCTTTCTTGTGTACTTTGCTGGTTACTGTGCTTGTTTAACTAGTTTAGTGGCCAAGAGTTCAGATCCATACATTCTAGCATGAAATGAAATAAGAATTCCGAGTTTGTGTAGGCTTCTCTACGAATAATTGAGCAGCTTGTGGAAGGAATGTCTCCATAATCGAGAATTCGGTTTTCTCTCTGTTTTGTTTTTGCTTTCTGTTCTTTCCAAGCCTTATTTTGGCCAAATTTTTGTTTTCTTACCTTCCTATAATATTTTGCTTAACATAGAGGATCCTATTTCAAAGAGAATTGTTGACTCTTCACTCAGAAAGGTTTCTGAGAAAAATGATGGATCGGGAACTGCAGATACTTTGCAGCCTGCACGGAAGGTATTTTAGATTACATATTATCTCTGCTTTAAATAATTGCTTGTTGTCACACCTCTATTGCTTGTGAATTGTGTCAGTTTAAAATTTGAAAGAAACCAGAATCAAGGAGAGTCTTAGGTCCAATATGAATGTCCTAAACTATTCCTGGTGGATTTGTTCCTTGTTTTTCCTTCTCTTCTTAAACTAGAACCAGAATCAATTTATCTAAAGCTTAGCACAGGAAACATACTACTGTATTTTTTTAAAGAGTGAGAAGTTGTGGTGCAAATGACCCACAAATTAAATCTGCTTAGCTGAATACAGTGGAACACACTTTCTTGCATGGTATCATGTATAACGGTCCAGCTAAAATTGTAGAATATAGGGGTTAAGCTAGATGTTTATATTTTTGTGTTAAGCTATTATGAATGTTACTTCTATCTCTCTGGAAGTTGTGTAGATTATAGCTAGAAGTGATCCAAATCATCATAATTTGGTGAGGTAGCATCAGTATATCCACGCAGCTATCATCAGTATATGTGGAAAGTGGCTTGATTTGCTTCATTACCCCCTGGGTTAGATTCTAACTGGTTTATAGTTGTCTTTCTGTGAGGCTTTAGACATGAATGTGTAGCAAATGATCTCTCTGTACATGAAATACATTCTCAAAATATGGTGTTCATAGATACCTGCCATTCCAACTTCTCCATATTACAAGTGTCGAGGTGTTAGCTACTGGTCCAGGCTTCCTGTGATTGTCTCTTTATTGGATGTCTTATTTATGGGCATGTTTTACTATGTGTATACTGCAGGGTAATGAAACAGAAGAGTCTGAATTTTCAGAGCTTAGGAAGAGACTTGAAGTTTCTGCCACTTTACCTACAAAGGAGTATCACATAATGGATGAGAAGGATGACAAAGAACTTCTTGAGTTAGCATCCAAGCTCAGCGCTTATGATAATGAAGTCTCTTCTGTGGATCAGGTGAAGCAAACATGCTTGGTCACTTACGTTGGTTATATCTTCTGATTTATTTATTGTAGATTTTTTCATCTCATCAGCAACATTGCTGCTTGTGTGAATAACAGGCAGCTGCGGCTGTTCGCGACCACTGGAGGGAATCCCCCCCTGGTGCAATACAGTTGAAGGAGCTTGGAACGTTGCTCCGTGATTACAAGCGTCTCATTAACCTTCATTACTTGTATGACTGACTCTGATTATCTCCTATCCTGCAACTTGCATCTTCTGGTTGATTTTTTCCTTTTCCTTTAGGTAAAGATCAAGTGGTGAGATGGACATTCTTTTTCCTTGCTATCATGTAGAAAATCCTGTGAGATACAGAATTTGCTGATTATAAGTCTTACCAAAATAAGCGTGAAAGAAAGAAAACGAACAGTCTCCAACTTCTGCACCATAAAATAGCGTGGAATTTGAAAAGATAACCATCGGATGCTCGTTAACAAATTGATCAGCTAAGGCTGTAAGGGATACGGTTAAAAGTTTTGAACGGTCTAAAGAAATGCAAAGTGTAAAAAAAGCCTTCCAACTTGTTCTTTGCTTTTCAATCTTATTTTTTTGAATTCATACACCAGCAAAGTTTATCCAGTGATCTAGTCATCAATATTCAATAGGCGTTGCCGAATTGCCGATGGAACCTCTTGAAGATTGTGTTTCATTGACAAGAAAGATGCCTAGCTGTCCTTCCACAAGAAACTACATGATAAAAATGATTTGTTGTCATCAATGTTGTGAAGTAAATTTATCTCTTTACTAGAAGTTGATTTTCGAGCAGATTTCTGGTTCTCCTCTTGGATTATGTCGTCTCTTCATTATACTGTAATACAGTATGTTACATCCAAGATTGTTTCTTTGTGACAGTGTAAATAACGGATTCACGTCCAAGCTCTTGGAGAATGCTGCATCGCACAGAGAGGTTCATCGGTTTTATCATGTCAAAAGTGCAGTCCAGGTAAAACGTGATTCTCTCCCACCCCAACATCTTTGTATTAATATTGCGTTGTCCAGAAATATTATGCGCTAGAAGGGGTCTCATAAATGGAAGGCTAGGTGTAGCATACATTGTGTGTTCCGTGATGTGAGAAATTTGTAAAGCTGTGACTTTAAATAAAGAGAGAGGAAGGGCACCCCACCCTGCTTGACATTTGGATTCCTCTGCTACTGCCCTCTCTTCCTCAATGATATGCTTTCCTTTTTCTTGTTTCTCACTTTCATGTCGTATAAAGCACAAAGTAGATGAAATCAAGGCAACTCCTATGTTTCCAACAAGTTGCCTTTTTTACTGTCAGCTTCGCATGGATGATGTCCCTAAGCTTCTTGCCGAGTACAAGGTTCTTCTGTCCGCTTGAAGACTTCCCAACTTTGCTTCCCGCTCCGCCACGGTACCAAAACGGAGATGTAATTTGGGTGCTTGTGTCAGAGGTCCATGTTAGTTGTTGTCGTGTGCCTGTACTCCACCAAATTACATTTTAATATTACAGCGAAAAATTTAGAAATATATACGATTATCACTGTGTTTAATACTATAGAAAAATGATGTGTTGCAACGAACACCTGTAAGGGTGTGGAAAACCTACCGACAGCATGACCGTCAGTGTGGTTTACGTATAGGTAGTGTTTTTTCTCTCCTACAGCCAGTGGGATTTTCTATAGCGAATGAAAGTTTTTCTCCACAGCACAAACAACACTCCCTAATACTATATGGGTGTCTATATCTGGCATAATATTGATCGACACCCGAGTTCTCATGTGTTCGGTTTGGTGAAAGTTTCACATGATGTCCGCCAGTCGTGGGCTATTTGGAAGTAAACAATTGCAATTTAGATGTACGTTGTACTCTTTCAAAAAATAACCTCTACTGCTGTTTGTTATGCTTTATAAAATATATGCTGTATCACAAGAAAAATGATACTTCGTTGGTCATGCAGCATATGTGCAACAATGTAGAAAAGGCTTTGCACTTTTACTCATCGGCGGTAGGTTGGTCATGCTAAGGTTTGCCCTAGTCACAGAAGCTCGCGTGCTTTTCGTTGAACATGTTCTAGTTATGTACTTCTTCTTGAGTTAGTAATTCTGATGTGATCAGCTTGTGCATTGAATTCAATCTTAAAGATTTTAAGGTGAAGGGTTGAAATTTTCTTTGGTATCGTGCCTGAGAAGTTGATACATTCCATTGTGTGAAGCAGCGGCGTGCGCCCCGTGACATCTTTATCAGAGGGACGAGGACATAACGGCCTTCTAGTTAACAGTCGATATACAGAGTTGCCACAAAGAGGAGAGTCATTTGTAACAGGTTGGTAAAACGGTCAGCATTGGACCACGATGCATATTGAGACCGAGTTGCCAAATCCATGAACCTGTACTTCCCATTAGATGTGAGTACGAATATCTGTACTACAACTGAGTTGCCAAATCCACGAATTTGTACTTCTCCATAGATATGGTTCAGCTCACTTGTCATAGGTTTTGGTTGTGGGTGGAAAACCCCAGAAATGGAAAATCACACAGGTGTTTGTTCAGCTCAACTGTAATACCAATTTCTTCAGCGACATTTTTCTGTTACGACTATGAAAACTGGAACGTTTTTCTTCTGATATACTAGTAATAATGATTTGTATAATTAAGCTTCGGCCTTTGTTTTTTTTTTTTTTTCTTGGTAGAAAATCAACTTCATTTTTCCATTTATATATTACTGATAATATATTATGTATAGTTTGTTTCCAATGAGTCGGGGTAATTCCATATCATCACCTCATATCTCACATAATTCCAAAAAAATAAATCAAATCTTTATAATTCTAAAAAACTAACCAAATAAATCTAGGGTAGGACTAAATCAAGAGTACAAATAGCTAATTTCAGAATGATTTTCCTTTTTTGATAAGTTTATTTTATATTCTAAAACATGGATGCTCTAAAATTTGTCTTTTTTATCTGGATTTAGTCATTCCTTTAAATCTAACCAATTTGTTCATCATGTCAAGATTTCACTTTGTCTTTTGGAATTATTTATTTCCAAAAGAAAAAAAAAAAAACAAAAGAAATGAAACAACAACCCAAAAATAGTCAACCGGACAATCAAGCTAAGATTTTAAGTCCAAATCTATTCTCCTTTTAACGAAAATAATTCTTACCAAAAAAAAAACACACACAAAACAAAAGAATTAAAATTAATTACACGGATCACTTCAAAAAAAAAAAAATAAATAAATAACTACACGGATTTAGTTTTCTTTTATCCTCAAATTTAGCCCTAATTTGATTTTCAATTCTAGTTTCTACAACCTGCATCATAGTCTCACAGACCAACTATGATCAATCGAACAGAAGTGCAATGGAAGAGAAGAGAAAAGCAAGGGAAAAGGTACTTGTGATCAATTCTCTAAACTTGCATTCGGAACAACTGTTTCAGCACAATGATTTTGTTTTTCTGCTTTTCTGCTTGCTGATCAATTCTTGAATCTTGTTTTGTTTTTGTGTTTCTTTTTGTGGTATATGTATGATTGTTATAAGAGATTATGTTTTGGGTTTGATAAGGAGGCATTATGTTAGTGTGTATTTTGTAACTTCTTTTTCGAAATGTGCATATTAAGATACATATTGCTGATATGATTTAATCTGACGATAGGAAAAGTCATCAAATGGTAATGGAAATAGACATTCACTTGTAAAAGAATGCCTTGATGCTTACGAAAGACGAACGGGATAAGATAGATGGACAACAAGCATGCAAGGACTAAGAGACAGAGGATCGTCAAACTTTGGGATGGGTATCTATGGAACACCAGAAGATGGATTGTGTTATATGTCAAAAAAACTATCGTTATATACTGAATGCAACTATTGTAATATACCGAATGCAGGAAGTCAGGTAAAAGTTGATTTCTTTTACCTATAATGATTATGCAAAAAATGTTGCTAACAAAATGATTGTTTTACCAGATCATAAGTCCATCGTATTCAACTCATAACCCGAGCCAAACTATGATACCACCGAACTTGAATTTTCCATATTTTTCCTCATCGATCTTCATCATTGTTATATATCATGGTATATATCAAGTGTTATATTTACTTGAAATGTAGGCTGGCATCACACTAAACGTGATAGGTTCGCATACGGGAGTCCAAGTCAAGGGTCCAGTATATCCTGCACAACTAGGGTCCCAAGCAAAGTCAGTTCGCCTTTAACATATGGTAAATACGAACGAGAATTTTCATTGTGTACAAAGTTCATTGATGGTACTTCTTTTAGGTATGATATTCATCTATTTGTTATCCTCAGGATGCAAGAAGCAGTAGTCAAGGACATATGATTTATCCTTGCAGCTTTCAATGGAATAGTGAAGCATGCATCACTTCACAAAGTTCAAAGGGATATCATGAGACACAAAGTAAGCTTCAGAAGCTCAAATGACGTCTATGAGTCTTGAATCTCCGTTTCATATGTTACCAAACTCCCTATATATCTTAACCGCTTTAGTAAAAATCTTAACAACTCCTTATATATATCGGACTCAATCCACATTAATTTTCACACCTCACCAAACGCCTTCGTCCGGTTGCATCCAGCCACAATCCGACCACAACCAATCTCGCCATCGCCAGATACGTCGGTTGGAAGCATCCTTCGCCATCGACCCGACAACAGGCTCACAGTGAGCCCGATAGAGGCCCAACAGCCTGACCCGGACTTCGGCGACAATGGCCCGCAGCAGCCGGCCGAAATTTGACCATCGATGCTCGGCAACGACGACCGTCACTCGATGATGGCTCCCTTTGCTCATTCCCCGACCTTCCTCGTTGTCTCTCGACCTCACCGGAGTGTCCTCGACCACCAGCGGCCCAGATCCAGTTTCGCCGGAGCAACCTCGACGTCGCTCGATGTCGCCTCGCCTTCGTCGGAGCAATCTAGTCTCCCAGTATTTTGAGTAAGACTGGATCTCAAGATTTGAGTAAACACAAGAAGGTGCTCAAGACATTCAAGGTTTTGAATCTCCTTAATCTATTTTGACTTTATTTAACATGTTAGGAAAACTTTTTCTTAAACATATCCAAACATATATATGCAATAATTGAAAAATAAAGTAAAATATATATCATATTTAATAAAATATAAAATCAATTATTTATATGTCCAAAATCTTCGAACGTGTTCGAGTCGAACTCGAGTCGGTGTTAAACATGTTTGTTTGATAATTGTTTTAGTCGATCTCACGAATTTCAAAAACCTACTCATCGGATTTCACGAACCCAATTTTTTACCCGAATTCGAACCATTTACAGGTGTCAAGTCGAGTCGGATTTCATGAACTCGAACTCGGAGTACTGGACAGGCTACCCAAACCGTGTTTAATAAGCTCTGGTTCGACTTGTGTTTAACGTGTAAAAAACTCGCTTAAACTTGGTTAATTATAAATCTAATAAACATGGACAAAAATAGTATACTTGTTCAAATAAATGAACGAACATGAGGAAAGCCTGACACCACTAATTGCACTGTTATGTAGAAACAACACTGTTCATACGACTATTCGGTACATTATTCACTGTTCACAATCTCAAAAATCACTATTCACGTAGTTTGAAAAACACTGTTCTCATATTGATAAAAAATAATCTAAAATTGAATTATTTTATCATCATATGCAGTCTGCTTAAATTCAAATTTAAAATGTAATAATTAATCTAATAGAAGAAATTTAGATTTCCATTAATTTGATAAATATTTTATAAAATAATATTTAGTCAAAGATGTCGTTTCAGAAATTGATCACACAAACGATGACTCTATACCATCTTTATTTATAATAAGCTCCTTTAAGGTTGTTATCATCATCTATAAATTGAACACATGAACACATAATAAGTGCTCATTAAGAAACTTAAAAAATTTGCTACATACATTTTGAATCCTCAAGTTGTGATTTATCCGTTTATTTGATATTTTGATGTTCATGATTTTTATGTTGTGCTAGAGTTCATGAAAACTATATATTTTATTAATTGATCAAATCAAACAAATTAAATATGAGAAAATTAAATTTGCATGAATATACTATGTCATGAAACATTGTGAGTTGATCATGATGAGGCACTATGCTACTATGCCAAATATTTTATGCATTACTTCATTATATTGCTTTTGGATCCAAATAGTACGTTAGACATATTGATTCGAAAAAGAATTGATTTTCAAGATATGCCTAAATAATTTAGATTCATAAATCAAGGTATCGATCAATTGATCTAATCAGGTCTTTTGGATAAGTTTAGCTTTGTTGTTTATTTTTACTGCCTACTTCTCTGAATATGTGATGCTAATTAATTTATTCAAAGCTCTATGTTTATTTCTGAAAGTTTTAAACATCTATTTATACCTGAAATATATCAAAATGAAATATTCGATGTTAAAGTTAATCCAATGAAAGAATTGTTTCATACTCCTTACTAATTTTATTTTGGGCCAAATAAATCATATGTATTTTACGCTATGGCCAGGTTGTGTTAAGAATTATATAGTTTAGTCATCCCCTTTATAATATAATATCATCCATTGAAGAATGCATGTAGTGATTGTCCAACGGACAATATATCACTATAAATTATCCTCGAGAAGAGGTGGAATAAATAAGCATAAAAATGAAGGAAAAGTTATTGTTATTTTCAAACAATAAAATTAAATCTAAAAGGGTTACACATGTCAAGTTATTATTTATGACAATAAAAATAATTATGAACCTAAAGTTCATCTATGAAAGAAACATAAGCATTTCATGAACTAGAAGTTCTCAATGCACATAGTATTTTGCATTCTTCTTCTAGTTATACTATCTCAAAGATAAAACGTATTAAACCTGAAGTTCATTGAAAACAGTCTATTTTGATTTAATATTAATATTATTCTAATATTATAAGCTGACATATATATATATATATATATTAGCATACAGAACATGCCATATTAAACATGTCATATTTATTAGCATATTTATTGCCTCAAATTTATTTAGGACAAAAGTCTCTATATTGTACATTGAGTTCAAGAGAACATATGTGGGTTTATTCATCCTATATATACAAAATGATCATGACGATACATCATGTCATGATTATTGTTGATGCCTTCTAATTGTTAGTATATTTAGCTTGAAGTCTAGCATACAAATCTTATGAATTTGAATTGTAATACTAGATTACAAGATCCAAAAAATTTTGTAGGTTTAATAATAGTGATCTTTTTCTAAGATCTTGTTACCTTATGTCATTTGTATTGGACATGAAGCATCAAACTTATACATTTAATCGCTTAGCAAATTTGGAATCTTGAAAATGATTGCTAGCCATGTTATTGGAGGCATAACTATTTTGAAACATAAAGGAACATGCAATATTGCACGCATTAGCCCAAACTTAAAACCGATCAAAAGCATATAATGAGTTCCCCAACTTAACTTGTACATGGATATGAATATTGTGTTTCCCATCTATGAAGCATTCTGGTTGTGTTATTTAATTATATACACTACCCTCCATAGCAATTTGAATTGGACATTGATGTAGACTTGACATCTTCAAATAATATGGATCCTATTCATCATAAAATATATGATGTCCTAGAAGGACGACTTATGTACTACTAAATCGCTGATTCATAAGGACTCAAGACATTATTCCATAGAAAAGAAAGTGATTTAGTATTCTAGTAACTGAATGCGCCTTCCGAAAAGATAAATCCTGAAGATAGCAACCCGGTGAAAATATAGCAGCTGCATCTTGCAAAATACGGAATAGATATATCTTCAATTGATTAAGGGAAACAATGAGGATTTGGTTAAAGTGGATATAGAAATTGCAATAAAATATTTCTATAAGAGAAAATGAATACTATAGAATTATGAATATCGTCGACGATTGTTTGCCTTCTTAGTGACCCATAGTCACGAAAGTAAACCTAGATCCAATACTCAAACTATTCATATATGTTAGAAGAATCGAGTTTAAATGAATAGATGGAGACAAAAGGCAAAATTACACTCGTTTCAAATATTGTCATCAAGGACCTGTAATTCATAGACTTGGAGTCTATATACCCGAAGATCGTCATCTCTGTAGGATGTAAATGAGTGTTTATGTTAAAGAGGTGGAAAGACAAAAAGCGATGTTAGTTGCCGAAAAGGGTTTTCGTAGATATCCTATATTCATTATGGTAATTTCTCATTACTTCGGTTGTATGTAGTGACTTTGATCGATACGGCAGTGAATATGAAATTTGATATGCAATTCTAACAATATAGAGGTAATCCATGAAGGATTAACTATCCCCGAAGGATTAATTCATTTATGAAGGATTAAGTCATCCCTGAAAGATTAACTCATTCCTATAGGATTGATTTATCCTTGAAGGATTAACTCGTTCCTAAAGGATCTATTCATTCCCAAAGGATGATATAAATCATAAAGAACTAACAAATCCTTGAAGGATTTCCAAGTCATTTAACAGTTCTTATTCTATTGAAGAGATAGATAAATATTTTACATATAGTACTCTATCATTGAGATCATTGTAGAAACAAGCTATTTATTTATGGTTTAAACAAATTGATATTTATATCTGGCACAGGATTATGATATCTCAATTTCATGCTTTTAATTTGAAGGTTATTCTATGATCTCTTAATTCGTTACATATGAGAATGGCATATTAGTTCATTTCTATCTGAAGTAGGATCAAACAACGAAATATGAAAGTTAAACCAAACATGGTCTCGTCCTAGAGAAAGATCTCCTTTATCAGTCTAAAGAGGATAATTGAGATAAAATTGCATAAACTTATCATTCACACAATGCTTATGGTTATTTATTCACTACAAGTGAATACATATTCATTTAAGCCTTAAAAGATTACTAAGAGAAACTTTGAACCTGAAGTTCCTTACTTTAACGTCATATGAGCATTGCATTGTTACGCAAATACAACAGGCCTGATATTTATTGCATTTGTAGAAAGCCCTAACTAGGCATAGTGCTATTCCAACTTGACGTTATTGGAATGACGTTAAACACATCGTTGGTTACTGACAAGTATCAATAGTTTTGGGTCTTTATGTACCCAAAAAATGATATCATTTGTGTTGAATTCTGATGTGGATTATATATTTTATTCTTTTAATATCACATAATAGACTAATCATTATTTCTCATAAGAGACAAATTTTTTTATATAAGTTTGAAAAGCAAGGTATTGCTATTTTCAAGGTGCTTGAAAATATATTTGGTTTAAATCTTGGAAGCAGAACATTCAAGATCGATGATTAAAATATGCAGCTAATGTTTTCCCTATTATATTACTTGTACTTAATATAATTAGCATTGCACATATATTTGATGGATATATCGAAACGGACACCACGGTATATGTTTCTGAAATATTCTCACTCTCTAGCAGAGACATTAGTAAGACTAGAAATAATTATCCATTGTAATCGCTCTATCATCAATCCTGTACATTAATCATGAATTTCCTACATGCTTCTATATTTGAGAAACTTATTTGCATGGTTTGATATGTATGGAATTTTGAAGATTTATTGCATCAGGGGGAGCGTATTTATTATCCCAAAAGGTTTATAGTTGTACTTTTTTTTCCTTTGTCATGGTTTTTATCCCATTGGATTTTCATAACCAAGATTTTTAAAGAGACAATTTGTACATTACTCGATGATGCGTGTCATGAAAATAATACAACGTGCATTATACAACTTAAAAAAAGAATACATAAAAGTGCAAACTTTGGAATAACTTTGCAATTCACAAAGACACTTCTTAAAACTATTTTTGAGCTACTCAAACACAAAATTGGAAGTCAATGACTCAAAGATCTCCTTGTCTTAAGACATCTCAAAAAAGTGAGCTACTTTTGAGAGGAATACTATACTTTTTTTCCTTCTATCAAATTTTTATCCTAATGAGTTTTTTTGATAAGTTTTTAATGAAACAGTCATATTCTTATAACTAGATGAATAATATATTTTAGTACAAAGTGTTATTATTGTCTTGTCATCCAAAAAAAAGTGTTGAATATTGTACGGGTTGGGTGACAAGCACCAACAAAATGTGCTCCACTTAGAATGCTCCACTCACAAAAAGAACAAAAGATGCTCCACTCACAAAAGCAAAGGAAGATGCTTGACAAAGGCAAAATCTTATTTCTGTATAAAAGGGCAAAATAAAATTTTAAAGGAAATTATATTTTTTGAAAAATTATAATGAAATATCAAAGATTATTTTATTTACATATTATAATCTTGGGTCAAAATAAAATTAATATCATATTATTTAATAATACAAAATAACATAAAAAATTAATAGTTAATAGTGTAGTTATCGCCCAATGTTAAAGGAAATGAGAGGTGAAAT
This sequence comes from Drosera capensis, assembly GCA_001925005.1. NCBI lineage: Eukaryota > Viridiplantae > Streptophyta > Magnoliopsida > Caryophyllales > Droseraceae > Drosera > Drosera capensis. The sequence continues at coordinate 56,955 of LIEC01011882.1, forward strand.
GAAATGTGAGCCAAAGAAGTATATTCTATGGTATCTATTTTCCCCATATAAGAAGCATCATGTAATTTAAATTTGCAATTAGTAAGAGGAGTGAAATGTGAGGAAAAGGAAATGAAAGGTGAAGTGAGATGGAGATTTAACTTATACTTTGTCCCAAAAAATGTCATAATTTTACTATTCCTTCAGTTTCATAACATAGACAATGTATTGATCTGATATGCGAATTTATATGTATGTTGAATTTTTATAAAATCTGATGAATAAAGAATATTTTTTAATGATAGTGGGGTTTATTGTGTGATGAATTTTTTGCTTTTTATTATATGAAAAGGTTAATAAATATGATATATTATATTTCCTTTGTTTCAAATACAGACAACGGTTTGACCCGACATGCGAATTTATGTGTGTGTTGAATTTGTGTGTAATTTGATGAAGAACGAATAAATTTTATGATAATAGGGTTTATTATAGTAGTTGTGAGAGGAGATTGTTGGTATACTATAACAGATCGTAATTATTTTGGTATGTTTTTTATGTGAAAAAGGTTACTAAATATGATATATTGTACTTATTTTGGGACGATTTAAATAGACAAGTGTTACTTATATTATGAGTCGGAGAGAGTATGTACTTTGGAACGATCTAAACATACAAGTGTTGCTAATATTATGGAACAAAGATATAGTATTTTTGTTGATGCTCATAAGACCATTCGTAACAGCTTTCTTATCTTTATCGTTATAATACAATGCTATAGTATCAAGACGCGTAACAGTGCTTTCTTATCTTTATCCCTATAATATAATACTATAATATTCATAATAGTGCGTCTGTATTAACATACAGTGCGTCTATCATTTGTTTTTCTATATATAGAAAAAACCAGAAACAGTAGCGTATTGTTTCATTGAACTGACGTCCTGTTTCAGTTAGTGTGTCAGAAAAAAAACAAAACAATGCGTCAGTTCACATTCAAAAACCAAAACAAAAAAGAACAAAAAATCATCAAAAACAAAAAATTATAACTTGATAGTCATAAAATTGAAAACATTATTACCTAGTATCCAACATGAATTTCTTTTTTTTAAAACAGAACAAAAACTGGCGTAGTATTTCATTGAACTCACATACTGTTTTTAAACAGAACGTCCGAAGGAATGGAATAGTGCGCCTCTTATTTAATAAAAAAAGTAACAAATCTCAAAATCAATCAAACACAACCTTAAAACTAAATTATTCTAACCCACACAAGTAGATTGGAGTTTTCAATCACTGAAAAAAGATCAAAAAAATAATGATTTTATAATTAGGGTTTTCAAAAGAGTCGAAATTAAATTTTAGATGAAATTGAAAATTTTGAGATATTTTGTGGATGAAAATCGATTGATTTGTGTAGGTAAGATCAAATGAGAGTGATTAGTAATAATTTTGATGAGTTTTGGTTGGGGAGAGGCTGTTTGTTTTGGGAAGAAATTCATATGAATTTATGGTTTTCGATGAAGCCCAGGAAGGTGATCGGCGGTGAATGATTTGGTGATTGTGGAGGCATTGTGACTGTGATGGTGATGGCGTGATACGGAGATTGAAAAAATTTGTGTTGAGAGATGAGAGTTGTATAAAATGAAAAATATTTTAACGGATGGTATAAATTGAGATTATTTTATAAAATATGTATTCTAAAGAATTTTTTTGTATTTTACAAACTATCCTTTATCTCAAAATATTATTTTTATATTATTTTAATGATATAAAAATATATGAAATGTAATTTTGATTCCCAAATATAAGATATAAAAAATCATATAAAAATAAAGATCAAAATAAAAAATTTATTGTATGATCTAAAAAAATAGATTCGTTATATATAGAAATAAATATCCATACGGGACGTTGCTCCGAGTGCTCCAAAGCTCCGTGGTCCGTCGTACCAGGATAAGATAGGTAGAAGGCTAGAAACACCGGCGCGAATCCGCCTCTCATGGAAGCAGCGACGCTCCTCCATATTCAAACACAACATCGATGCATTTCACCCTTCCAATCCCTTCAACCCATCAACTCAAGCCTCAATTTCAGTTCGCCCATTCCCCTCAAACCCCAAATCGATGCATTTCCCATTTGGACCCATTCAACCCCGAAAATCAGTGCTACAAAGAGAAGAGCAACAATGAGGTGGGCCAACGATGAGAGGGAGAATGATGAGAACACCCACTTTTGCGGTCTTGTGGAGAAAGGGGACTTGGATTCGGCGTTTTGGCACCTGGAAAGGATCGTGGAGAGTGGAAGGGAATGGGATATCCCCGATGTAGTTTCCTGCACCAAATTGATGCAAAGGTCATGCAGGATTGGCGACACGAGGAGGGCCGCTAGGGTGCTGGAGATTTTCGAGGAGTCGGGTTGTGTTCCTGATGTTATCATGTACACTGTGCTGATTCGCGGCTATTGTAAGACGGGGAATGTGAACAAGGCACACGAGCTGTTAGGACGGATGAAGGTTGCCCCGAACCTGGTGACTTATAACACCTTATTGAAGGGGCTGTGCAACTCCGGGAAACTGGATAAAGCGCTAGAGCTGTTGGGCCGAATGAAGGTTGCCCCCGACATATTTACTTATAATACGTTGTTGAAGGCATTGTGTGACTCGAAGAGGTTCGCGAGGGCTATGGAGCTACTGGAGCAGCAGATGCAGAGTGGATGTAGCCCTGATGTGATTACCTATAATATCTTGATCGAGGTGGTTTATAAGGAGCGGGGAGTAGAAATGGCGTTAGAGTTCTTGGATGAGATTATGAGGAGAGGTTGGAAACCTAACGTTGTCACGTTCAATACTCTCATTACGGGGTTTTGCAAGGAGGGAAGGTTGGATGATGCTATCAAGCTTATGAAAGAAATGCTTTCGCCCCATGGTTGCACACCGAATGCGTTCAGTTACAGCATATTGATTGACGCTCTTTGCAAGAAGAAAAAGATGGACAGGGCCATGGAGTATTTGGACATGATGGAGTCACAGGGTTGTCTTCCCAATATTGTCACCTACAACACCTTGCTCTCTGGTCTATGCAATGCTGGAAAAGTCGAGGCTGCGCTGAGGATGCTAAATCAATTGAGTCACAACGGCTGCTCGCCCACGTTGATTACTTACACTATTGTGATTAATGGTCTCAGCAAGGCGGGGATGACCGATCAGGCAATTGAGCTTTTGGCTGAGATGAAAGAAAAAGGCCTGAGGCCGAATATTGTGGCTTGCACTTCAATTTTTACAGGGCTTGCGAGAGAGAGAAATTTAGATCGAGCCAGGGATCCCTTCGACGACCTTGAAGAATTGGGTATTACTCCCAGTGCGAGGGCATATAATACTGTCATGTATGGACTATGCGAGTCCGGACAAACTGATCGAGCAATAGACTTCTTGGGTTATATGGTACGCAAGGGATTGAAACCAAACAACGATTCATACAGCATCCTCATCAAGGGTATTGCGTCTGAAGGTCTTATTGAAGAGGCTAGAGAGTTATGTGATGAGTTGGGTGCCAGAGGAATTGCCATTAAGACATCGGCAAAAAATATGTCACAATGACGATGATGTTGCCAGATTATGTGTGCACCTGCATTCGATATACTGCACTCAGTTAAAGCAGTTGTACTCTTGCTGATTTCTTCTCACGTTTAGCTGTGCTCTTGCTCGTATAAAATTTGATCGTCATGAGTTTGAATTTATCACCGTTTCTATTATTTTGGGGGTATAAAGAGTAAACTCTGGCTTAAGCATCAAATGGATACCTTATGCGTTTCAAGGCTGACAAAACTTGGGATGGTTGAAGAAAGCACTCCTCTTGGTTGATCATCAAGTCTAGGGAAATGCTTAGTTTCAAATTGTCGAAAATTGTCATTAATTAATCTGAATCTAGTCTGGAGTGTTTAGATCACAAAGACTAATGAACGTTGATCAAAGTGGTAAACAAGGTCATGTTCGGTATTGATTCCGTTTCTTTTATGTTTTTTTTTGTCTTTCAAGCGAATAGCTCATCTGGATCTAGAAAGTATAAGGTCTATCAGCCTGCACAGGACAAACGAAAAAAAAAAAAAACCGTTGGTTGTAAGATAGAAGAAATAGATATGATATACGGAGTATATAACTTTTTTCACTAATTAGTAGTTTTAACTAGTAGAGTAATGATAGAGTAGTACTCATGAATTATCTTTTTTGTCAAAGTTTTTGCAATGAAATATTATTATTTTTTCGGTTATTTTCATTAATTGTTAAAATTATCTTTTAATTTCATCATATATTTGATAGATGTTTGAATTAAATCTTTATCTCGTGAAATTCAGCCAATATATTTCGATTGATCAATAAATTTTATTGAATTAGTCTTTTTTTTAAATTTGACTATAAGTTGTATTTTTTAAAATTTATTAGTTTTTCGGATGAAAAATTGAATAGTCAAAATTAAATGATCTTAGTTGAAGATAAAACCAACTCTATTTACTTAGTATATAATATAGATTTGTTTTTTTTTCTAACTTGAAACTGAAAAGGAAACTAAAAATCTATACTATACTAAACAAAATTGAGTTTATTATGTTTTCAACTAAGACCTTTCAATGTGGATCGTCCAATTTTTCATGTGATGGTTATGATTAAATACTAATAAACTAAACAACACAATTGATAGTCAAACTAATAGAAAAAAATTAATTCAATAAAATATATTGGTCAATCAATATATTTTAGTTTTAAAAAAATTAACATGAATTCATTAGATCTATCGTTAAGAGTAAATGTCAATATTAATAATTAAGTGAAAATTATTGAAAAGGCCAGCTTTTTAATTATTTTTACTCAAAAGGCACTCTTTTCTTTTTAACGTAAAGTGCAATTTTTTGAATTGAATCCAGATTTGGTCCAATTTGTCCTTAGTTAAAAAAGAAAAAGAAAAAAAAGGAAAAAAAGAAGAAAAAAGAAACTGCCCTATTTATAACTTTATTTGATTTGCAATGGATTTAAGAAAAGAAATTGCTCTTCTTTCATTTAATTTATCTGATTTAGCGTAGAGAATCTATCCAAATTAGTGAAATTCATTTAAGATCACAATTTCCATTTTTGCAAAATGGATGATTCAAACTCAAAAAAAAAAAAAAAAAAGAAGAAGAAGAAGAAGAAGTAGAAGAGACCGCGATAACAGTTTCTTCATTTTCTCCTCATCATATGTTGAAGATCTAGCATCGTCATACCTTAATCAAACACATTTTAACTTATCCATACGTCATCATCGTACAATCCTAAACTTGTTCATGGATTCCAACGTCGTCATTTTGATTTGTCTTTTTTAAGGGGAGTCACTTGCTATAAAATGCTCGAGTTTGATGATTGATGATGATTTTGTGGCAAAACTTTCGATGAATTGGCCTCGTAGCATGAACAATGAATTTTTTTTTTTTTATTCTACTCCGGTCCACGAAAGATGTTTTTTACAAAATTAAGGAGAGATTGAAATATGTTCTTGTTGTTGGAGGCATTATCGTTGAATTATGTGGATGTTTTGATTGAGTGTGTTGCAACATCGTCGTCTAATCGTTCACTCATTGGTTTAAAACCATATCAGGATTCTCGACAAATTACATCATTATGCCCTGTCTGCCCATTGAACGAAGCAGTATGCCCTCACAGAGATTATTGTTTATGGTATTGTTACTCTTCTTAGTATCAAAATGTGGTTACCTTCCCCCCATTTTTCTTAAACTTATGATCATGCTTTATTATGTATCGATATGCGTCATTTTTCTGAATACTTTTACATGAATGTATTGTAGGTGATGGTGGAATCCGTAATGGGAGTCAAGGTTTTATCGTTACTCCTGATTGTATTAGTTTCGCATCAAATGAGGACATGCAAACTGTTTTGTCTTTGTTGGCGACGCAGGAGGGAGAGTCTTTGAGTTTTAATTTGGATGTTGTTGTTCCGTCGCAAGTGTTATTGACTAATAATAAGACACTTCTTTCTAGTAATTGGTCTACCGTTACACGGGAGGTTGGTCAATTGTTTGAGGGAGGCCGTGAACATTTTATGGAATCTTTAACGATGTACGCAACTAAGATTGGTTTCCAGTATGTGTTTCAGAGGAATGGGACGAAGAGGATAAATGTGGTTTGCAAGCTTGTGAAGGATATAGGCTGTGGCTGGTTTGTGAAGGCGTCGTTGTGCCCTTTCAATGGTTTCTTTTGCATTAGGAAAAATGAATAACCAACATACTTGTGGCCATTTGTTGGTACCTAACTGAGGTTCGAAGCGTCTAGACTGCAAAATGATAGCAAAACTCATTTTTTTGAAGCTGAATGGAAAGTCCACCCTCAGTCCTGCTTCCATTTCTGATCACTTTTTATCAGATTTTGGCATCGACATAAGGTATCAGAAAGCTTGATCTGCTCTAGAAAGAGAAAAAAAAATCAGTATGGAGACATGCCGAGTCGTTTAGTATTCCGAAGAGTTATGTACGTGTTGTTCTAAGTATAAATCCAGGAAGTCACTTCAGTTTAATTGCAGATCCGACTCAAGCCGCTTTCTCAAATTCTTTGTTTCATTCCATGCAAGGATCGTCGGCTTCAACCATTATCGTCCAATGCTATTTCTGATGCTATTTCTGGACGGAACGTTCCTGAAGGAAAGATATAAAGGTTTCATATTGTGGACAACAGGGAAAGATAGCAAGCAAGGTACGCATCCAGTAGGTTTTATCTTTATTTTTTGTTGTTTACAGGCCATAATTTCTGACTTGTATAAGCAGCGTACAACTCATATGGTATAGACGTACACATCATTTGTTTTTAAAATAGTGTAGTTTAGTTTTCTCCAAGGTTTCTCCAAGGAGAGCTAGGATTGGTTTCTTTGCGAGTTACGCAAGGTTCTTTCTATGAAACGTCGAATCAATTTTTATATCGTACGAAACCTCGAGTTATTAGATGCATTTCCAAGGATTTTCCCTAATGATCCTCATTTTTTCTGTTTGCGTCATTTGAAGTAGAATCTATGCAGCAAATAAAGTGGCACTATATTCTCTTCTTCTTTTAGGGATTATTTGGAGGATTTATTTGGTCGTTGTGCTAAAACTTTGTCACAATTGGAGTGCTATTGCATTCTTGACGAAATCAAGTCCCGAGGTGGCCCAATCAGGGAGAGTTTTCTTCTAGGATTGCCTCTCGAGACTTGGACCAATACTTTTGACAGAGGACAACGTTATGGTGAGTTTACCTCTAATGCTATAAAGTCCTTCAATGCTTGGTTGCTTGATGTGAGGGATCTACCTATTACTCAAATAGATACGATTGAAGCTTATGATTTGGTTCGATAAAAGACGAGAAAATATGAAAAAATGGAGCGGAGATATGTGCCCTGTAATAATGAAGAAGATGAATATCCTCATAGGTCAACCACATACACTTAAAGTGACGAGATGTTCTTAATCCATTTTCGAGGTGCAGTTCGAGCCATCTGCAAGCGTGGACTTTCATATCAGATCATGTTCATGTTACCAATGGCAGCTAAATGGATTTCGTTGCATTCATGTTATGGTTATGATTGTCCATTACTCGTTGCCTATCGTAGACGCACTTGATCCCTTTTTTTCGATCACGAGTTACATGAAGACCTATGAGATATGTATCTATCCAATTCCTTCATCTCTAGTAACAGATACTACGTCACAAAATGCTGAAGATTAACTCCACCATCATTCAGTAAACAGTCAGGTCGTCCAAGGAAAAAGAGGCTCAAATCAAAAGGCGAGTAGTGCAAAGAATCAAGTGTTCAAGGTACGGGAGGTTTGCACGGCATAACCATTTGACGTGTAGGGAGCCCTTACCATAGTTGTATCTTAGAATATTACAGTATGCACCAAGGTTGAGACTCGTCTTCTTGGAAAGTGAGCCTGCAACGGGTTAGTAGTAAGGCCGATTCAGAAAGGAATGTAGCAAAGCTGGTTTAGAGAGGAACACTGTAAGGCTGATTCAGAAAGAAATACAATACGACTGACAGCATTGAAGCCATGAGTAAAAGGACAGTAAGGCTTGGGAATTTTGGGTTTCTGCAGTAAGAAATGATTTATTATAGATTGCTTTTCTGTGAAAAGGATTACCGTATCAAAAACTTGTGAATATGGTTTCAAGGTGGCATGAAAGTGATGTTTCAAAGAAAGGACGACTTCAACAATAGCTAAAAACTTGGGATTGTCTATAAATACAAAGGTAGTGCCCAAGGTTTCGTAACATTTTGAATCTCCTTTGCTCTGAAAGAAAGACAAGTGCAGTAAAACTTCAAATGAACTGTGTGAAAAGTTGATAGCTGAAGATTTGAGTCAGCTATTTGAAAACAAGAATTAAAACAAAGGATTAAATAGTACTAGTGTTGGATAAACGATTGCAAGAGGCTGTTTTGAGTTTTGTTGAAGAGAAGAAAAGATCCTGTAATTGATTTATATTGTCATTTACATATTATAAGGTGACAGACGATTGTGAGCCTAAAACAATCACACGTAGTATTATCCGTTTGACATATCATATTGATAGTCAAGGAAAGACTAGAGTAAGGGATATAATCGTATTTTAGTTATATACTCTAACCAGTATAAAAACCTGAAGTAAGGTTCTACATCAATGTAGTAAGGTTAAAACAACGTCGATGTCTACCTGGCCTTAATTAATTTGACAGTAAATTTTTGAAAAATAGACTATTCAACACCATCTAGTCTCACTGCAAGCTATATTAGGATTTTCAGTAGTTTATTAGTTAACCTTGTATTACATTTCAAATTGTTTGTTGTTGTTTACAACATGTTGGTACGTTATTATGTTTGAAGTGTAATGAGCTTTCTCAATATTGTCATAGTTCAATAATTATGATTCTATATTGCACAAGCAATGTGCTAGTTGTTAATCACATATTACAATCTATAATATGAAGTTATTTGATGTTAATTTACAACAACGCCATAAGTTGTGTGTCGAAATAAATCAAAACCTGAGCGTAATATCTTTTATAAGCAGGCTTATTGTTGAGTTGTGGAGTCTGATTTGGGCTTCGCTGTTGAATGGGCTTTTGGCCCAAGTTGGATGTTTGGTTATAAATACTCTGTAATTGTAAACCCTAATATGAGAGTGAAATTCCTTGTGCTGGTGCGGCTGTTGATTAGGTCAAATTGACTGAACCACATTAAATCTCTGTGTTTATCGTTTCGCTTTACTGTTTTGCCATTGCGTGTGTGCGTTTGAGATCTCGATCAATATACCCCAACAATTGGTATCAGAGCCAGGTTGAAGACGAGATCGAGATCGAGGAATTGGACGAGGACTGTTCCGGCGAAAGTGAACAGTGTCCCGGCGTGAACAGTGTTTTAGACACTGTCCGGAGGCAAATAGTGTTCCGACAAATCCCCGCGGTGAATAGTCCGGCAGAGAATAGTGTTCCGTATTTGTCCTCATCGATTCCTTAACAGAGCTTAGGGTTTTCTCAGACGAGCAGGAGCAATGGCAGAAGACGATAAAATGAAGATCGATAAGTTCGATGGGAACGATTTCAGTTTCTGGAAGATACAGATCGAAGATTATCTGTATCAGAAAAAGCTACACCTTCCTCTGGCAGAGAGGAAGCCGGATGCGATGGACCAGGCCAAATGGAACTTGCTGGATCGGCAAGATCTCGGCGTTGTCAGATTGACGCTAGCGAAGAACGTTGCGTACAACATCGTGAACGAGAAGACAACGTATGGTTTGATACAGGCACTATCAAACATGTACGAGAAGCCAGTTGGAGTTGGACATCGAACAAGGTATTTCTAATTCGTCAACTGGTTAATACGAAGATGCGAGAGGGTGCGTGTGTTACAGATCATGTGAATGAGTTCAATTCTATACTGTCGAGATTGACGCCAGTTGGAGTTGTCTTTGATGATGAAATGCAAGCACTGTTGTTGTTATCTTCGTTGCCTGATAGTTGGTCAGGAACGGTCACTACGATAACCAGCATGTCGGGAACTACGAAATTGACGTTCAATGGAATCAGGGATTTGATTCTTAATGAGGATATTCGTAGGAGCAACTCTAGAGAAACTGCAGGTTCTGTATTGAGTTCAGATAACAGAGGCAGAACATTTGAGAAAAGGCAGAATTCAGGACGTGGCAGGTCGAAGTCCAAGAAGCGAGGATAGTCCAAACCTCGCAAGGATATAACTTGCTGGAATTATCAGAAGAAGGGTCATTTCAGAAGGCAGTGCATAGCTCCGAAGGAAATGAAGCTGGACAACTCAGTAAATGCAGCACAGGATGATGTAGATGATGTGTTGATTTGCTGTGTTGAGTGCCCGATTGAATCCTGGATAATGGATTCTGGTGCTTCATTTCACGCATCTCCTTGCAGGGATGCAATGCAGAATTTCAAAGCAGGAAATTTTGGCAAAGTACGCCTAGCAGATGACGAGACCCTAGACATCACAGGAATGAGAGATATCAATCTCAAAACATCGGCTGGTACAGTATGGACTTTAAAGGATGTGAGATACATTCCAGGACTCAAGAAAATGTTGATCTCTGTGGGCATGTTGGATGCTCAAGGATATCGGGTCATATTTGGAGACAGCCAGTGGAAAGTGGTGAAGGGAAATCTGGTGATTGCTCGTGGCTGGAAGAAGGGTACTCTATACATGGTAGAGTTATCCACAAATAAAGCAAACTCGCTTAGTGATGATGATGGTCAGTGTTCTACTCTGTGGCACCAAAGGCTTGGGCACATGAGTGAGAAAGGTATGAAGATGCTAGTCTCTAAGGGGAAGATTCCAGAATTGAAGGAGGTAAAAGTTGGTTTCTACGAACCATGTGTGTTTGGGAAGCAGAAAAGAGTCACTTTTGCATTGTCAGGGAGGACACCCAAGGCAGAGAAGCTGGAGCTTGTTCATACAGATGTGTACGGACCAACGTCAGTCCCATCATTGGGAGGATCACGCTACTATGTCACCTTCATAGATGATTCCACTAGAAAGGTATGGGTTTACTTTATGAAGCATAAATCTGAAGTATTCAATACCTTTAGAAAGTGGAAAGTTGCTGTTGAGAATGAAACTGGACTGAAGATCAAATGTTTGAAGTCTGACAACGGTCGTGAATACAGTAGTAGTGAGTTTACTGACTACTGTGCTGAGAATGGAATTAGAATGTTAAAAACTATTCCTGAGACACCTCAGCAGAATGACGTTGCTGAAAGGAAGAACAGGACCTTGAATGAGAGGGCAAAGAGTATGAGGATTCATGCAGGGTTGCCAAAGACATTCTGGGCAGATGCAGTGAGCACAACAGCATATCTCATTAATCGTGGACCCTCGGTTCCCATGGGGTTCAAGATTCCTGAGGAGGAGTGGCGAGGGAAGGAGGTATTTTTCTCTCATTTGAAAGTTTTTTGCTGCGTTTCTTATGTGCGTGTTAAAGATGCTGACAGGGACAAACTTGATCCAAAAGCAAGGAAGTGTACTTACATTGGCTATGGTGCAGATGATATGGGGTATCATTTCTGGGATGATCAGAATAGAAATATCATTAGAAGCAGAGATGTCACATTTAATGAAAGCACTATGTACAAGAACATGTTTGCAAGTGATGCTGACGGCACAAAGAAACCACCAGAGAAGGAGAAGGAGAAGGCAGAGCTGGAAGATATCACAGAAACAGATCTTGCTGGGAGGAGTGGGAGCTCAGGTGACAGAACAGATGAAGAGACAGTTCCAGTCACACCAGAAGTGAGGAGATCCAGCAGAACCATTAAGCCTCTTCAGAGATACTCTCCCTCAACGAATTACCTGCTGTTGACTGATAATGGAGAGCCTCAGTGTTATCATGAGGCATTGCAGTCGGATGATTCCAAGAGGAGATGAACGCCCTTGAGAAGAATCATACTTGGTTCTTGACTACCTTACCAGAAGGAAAGAAGGCTTTGCAGAACAAGTGGGTGTTCAGGATCAAAGAAGAACATGATGGCAAGAAACAACATGACAGTGTCCTTTACAGCGACAGTCAGAGTGCCATTCATCTCGCGAAGAATCCTGTGTTCCATGTTAGGACAAAGCATATCCAGTCAAGGTATCACTTCATCAGAGGGTTGATAAGTGATGGTACTTTGTCACTGAGGAAGATCCCTGGGTCAAAGAATCCTGCAGACATGTTGACCAAGGGAGTTACTACAGAGAAGTTGAAGTTATGCTTAGCTTCAACTGGCCTTCATGGTTAATTGTTGAGAAGGCGCCGCACTAACTTGGAGGAGTTGCAGTTTTGGGTTTGTTAGAGTTACATTGAAATGCAGTTTTGATGTGATCAGTCTCCAAGTGGAAGATTGTTGAGTTGTGGAGTCTGATTTGGGCTTCGCTGTTGAATGAGCTTTTGGCCCAAGTTGAGTGTTTGGTTATAAATACCCTCTAATTGTAAACCCTAATATGAGAGTGAAATTCCTTGTGCTGGTGCGGCCTTGGATTAGATCAAATTGACTGAACCACGTTAAATCTCTGTGTTTATCGTTTCGCTTTACTGTTTTGCAATTGCGTGTGTGCGTTTGAGATCTCGATCAATATATCCCAACAATTGATTGTTGAGGATATGTGTGAACAGGTTTACCCACATCGACCATGGAGAAACAGAAAGATATATATGAGCAACTCATAACCCATCAGCTTAGGCTTTTGGGTTAATAGTTGGGTCCAGTTCATATATGTGTATTCTACTCAGGTCCGGTTTTGACGTGGTTTTCTCCCTTGGGTTCTCCCCCGAATCCTAACACTTACTACTAGATTTTGTTGTGTTCTATTTTTTCCTTGTACATGATCAGTAAGAAACATATCAAATGAAACATCTACATCTGCTCATAGGATTGCGCCATAGGCGAGAATATATTCTCCGATGAAACCAAAGTTGTCTGTTTGACAATACAATTGTCCTGACTTATCCGAAACAAAATCAACAACAATGAACACATACAAATGTCTTTCAAATAAACACCAATAATCCTGCATCTAAAGTCTGTAATCTGTGATTAATGATATCAAATTTGCTCTAAATTTTCTCACTTCTTGAATCTACAATTATGAAATTAAAGGCTTCCCATTGCATCGATCAGGTAACAGACGATAATCTCATAGTCCAGTGATCCATTTTTTTGTTGCGCACTGTTCTTACAATAGGTAATTCTTGTTTTGAAATGTGATGGGCTTTGTTCGACATACTCCTTCCCTTGCTTTTTGTTCGTCTCTAGAGTGTCTGCATCAACATATGTACGCTGTCAATGACATTAAGAATTGTTGGGAATATCAGACAGCGGACTCAATCCCCCATTTGCAAGAACCTGGTAGGAGTAACTCAACAAATATATCGCAGAAAAATAATGACACGAACACCAAAATTTTTAAGATGGAAAATCAGGGTAAAAACCACGGGTCGTCAAGAGCAATGAACCAGCTCCACTATGATTAAATCAGAATACAAGATGTTCACAATCAAGTGCACACAAACGTGCAAACAGCCAGCCAAAACAATAAGACAACAAGGCTTGCAAATAGAAAAACAAGGAGATAGACAACCTCAAAAAACTGAACTGTTGTCGAGCTAATATCTCACACCTCAGACCTCGTCTTGCTTATGTAACCGTTCAGAATGAAGAACTGGATGTGTAGAACCTACTGACAAAATTTCAGCTCAATACAACGATAAACGAAACTCCAAATATGAATTTACGATGATTGTGTTTTTGTGTTTGAGTGGCAGATTTCTCTTCTCCTCCCTTCCTCTACGGCTGCTGTATTTGACCTTGTACATATCGTGATTTTGCTTCATCTGAGGTAACCTCCTTCCTTGCTTTGGGCTTCAAGCTTTCGGGCCTTTCTCCACATAGGAAGTGAGCCCAAAAAACCCAACAAGGATTCCATTGTCATTCAACGTTTTAGTTAAAATTGCATCCTCCAACGAAAACATCAATTCACAAATAATTGAGTTAATCTTACTATTTTTTTTTTCTCGCATCATCCAGGTACGTTTTTAAAGGTTTTCTTCATGGAACTATTGTGCGTCCAAGTTCCAGCCTCTGAATTGAACACCAACAGGGTCCAATGACTTGTAGACGGTGATCCTCTGTTGCCGTTGGACAACATTGGGAATAAATACCACACCTTTGTCAAGTTACTTTTTAACACTTCTTTGATGTCCCCCTCAGCTAACTTTGCAAGTTTCTCATTAACAACGTACGTCTGCAATCAAAACTGGACAGAAATCAAAAAAGGCTTGGGTATATTATACCCAACCACAGTATTGGCGTACAACTCAAATTAAGTACTTGCGTACTAAACATATAATATGTAGGATATTTCTCAGAGATTCGTATTACTCAGCAAAGAGAATCGTATATCACAACATCATTTTTTAGAGTGAATGTACTCCTTAAAATTGATGCATATGAGTCAATCACATTATTCACCTTCATGTCTTCCGAGACAAGGGCGATGAGGCTGGTTACGTCAATCATATTCCACTTGGAATCATCATTATCATTCCATATGAAGTTCCTGTACAACCGTTGTAGCATATACTTTAAAACTAGGAAACTGAATGTACTCAGGGGGCAAAAAAAAAAAAATCAATTCAATGACTTCAAAAAACTTACGCCTCTTGATGGGTTTCAATTATTTATCGCAATTTTTGAATCATGGGAAGAGAACGGAATTCCATGGCGTTCATCATCTCTGTCTATGGAACCTTCTTTTTTTCTTCTTCGTAAATGTAGATAGAAAGCCGTTTCTTTGTTCAGTTCCTCTTCTTAAGCCTCTGGACCATTAAGCTTGGTGTAGTGGTGCATTCCTAGGCTCTATGATCTCGATTTTAGCACCTTCTCAGATCCTCTTCCTCTATTGTGTCATTAAGATCACTACGATGCACAAAAAAATTGAGTAGTTTAATCAATTTATAACGAAGAATGTCTTATAGAACTATTAATAAAAATACTAAAAGGCATACCTTTTAGGTTCTATTGATTTGTACTCTATGCCCTTCAGCTTGTCCAAAGGTTTTCTCTCGACCGTTTGTTTCAGAATATAGTTTCTAGCACATAATTGTCAACTTCATCATGCATGTAAATCATAGAGTTTATAATAAATAGTTTAGAGGAGCGAAGTAGATGAATAGACTATTTAAAAATTTCTTGACAATTTAGTACAGTCTAATCTTGACTTGCATGCATTTTGGTTTCTGCAGAATGATGGAAACAGTCTGTAATCGAGACTTGACCTCTTTGAACTTGTTTCCTTTGTATCTAAGGTTGTGATCTAACAATTCTAATATATATATATATAATGAAATACAACAAAGGACACAATAATTTATACAATCAGACGATCGTTGTCAAATGACAAACGAAAGCTTATTTGACTCTTCTCTTGATGATCAGTATAACCAAACCAAGAGGGAGTTCACAATCTCTTTATTTGTGGCTTACAAAGAAACTCCTCACAAGTAAACTACTTGGTAAGACAAGAACCTAGATCGTTGTGCAGTTATTCTTCTAAAGGCTCTGCTACATACGTTGTACTTGATGTAAACTAGTGAACTTTCTTTCTTCGATCTTCAATCATAGCTCCAAGAACAATTGCCAATCACTTTGAGAGAGTTTTTCTTGTTAATGAATCTCATAATTGTTGTCAACCTTCTTTGAGCTTGATCAATCCTGTTTTATAGGCCTAAGAAAATTAGAACCCGTGACTGTATTGTCCTAACATTGACAGCCATTTGGTTTATCCCCTGTGTGAATTCTTAGTGATGTTGACAGGCCCCCTCATAATAGTCTTGAACATTGTACTGAGTTTCAAATCTTGTATATGACCATTTCTCTGATCCTTATCCAATCATCCATTAGCTGTGTTACACCCAATTTCCTACGCCTCAACCTCTGCTGCAAGCTAGCTCTGCTGCACATAGTTTGCTGCATCTCTGACTTGGCCTTGATCCAAAAATTTCGATCCTAGATCCTGAATCATTTGTGATCTCCTTATCTAGAACCCTTTGTAATAATATGCATCTAGGTGATCCATATTGCCCCTCCAACTGTGACCTGTTGCTCTGCTATATGCTTACTCACTAACCTGTTTCTCAACCTAAGCAACTAACCATAAGTATGTCCTACTCTAAAATTGTGTTAATCAATATCTGTACGGATTGCATATTCCTAACAATCTTTCCCTAAATTGATAATAGCAAAACTTTAGGTTTTAAAACAATAAGCTAACTTATAACTCATAACTTGAAGAAGGAGTATTTTTGTTTGAAAAAAAGAAGAGATTTTCTAAACTTGAATCGTTCAGTACAAAGAGAAGAAGAATATAGGGCATTACAACAAACTCTCACCTATGACTTTTATGCTCTGTGTAGTCTTTATCTTCTTTGCTATGCTTCTTCGAATAGTCTGCATCATGACCACGATTGCGCTCAAGACTTGGAGATCTATCCCTATGATGGTGATGTTCTCTGGACCTAGACCTCTTTCTTTCTTTCTTGTCTTTGCTGTTTGAAGGCTCCCCTTGAGACCTTAAGGATTCCTTGGAGGATTTTCTTCGCTTGTGAACTTTCTTCCCCTTGGTAGCATCTTCAGTCCTCTTCCTCTTCTAGTCCTCCTTCACTGCATCAACATCCTTCTCCGTTACTTCCTTCTCCCTCTTTTTATTGTCATCAGATTTTGAATGTGGTTGAGCGTTGAGACGGTAGTGAGAGCCTCGATTTCTTACTTCAGAGCTTTAATTCCAGTGGTTGTGCTATGTTGGGCAGTGCTTGCCTTTGATATCACAGCCTGGATTCTTATTTCAAGAAGATTGATGCGTTTATCATTGTTCTAGATGTGCTGCTGAAATTGGTTTTGAGTGACTTGAAGAGATACTTGTAGTCTGCGGACTTGGGCCGTCTCCTCATTCCTTAGTCTGCTCAAATTGGAAGAGCTCCTAGTGTACTGTTGAAGATTGATAGTGCTGCTCTTCCGGATATGTTTTGAGAAGCTCTTAACTAATGCTAGTTAATACTTCATGAAAATCTGCAAAATATTGATTCCTGGCATTTCTTTCAGATTCTAAGTTTTCTGTCACGGGTTCCAGTCTGTCTATCAAATCTTGAAAGGGATCCTTTGTCCATTGATGCATGTTGTAGACGTCTTGGTCTAGATGCTGAATTCTGTTCACGATTGCAAGCAGATTTGAGGTTGAAGAGGAGGGTGGTTGCTTCTGATTGAACAATCCTGCCACAAGTGTTGTTGGTGATGATTATTCTTGTTTTACTTCTTCCAATATTTATTTGAGACTCCTTGCAGTAGTCTTGTGAGTCACTGGATTGTTGAAGGTGGCCCCATACAATAATGCTTATGAAAATCTTACCGAAAAAGGGTCAACTGTAGTCTGCTGCAGACCAAAGGATGAAACATGAATGAATTGGATGTTAAGGGGCGACACCATTTTTCCTGTATCGACTTGCTGGTGCTTAGCTCCTTTAGAGATGGGAGTGTCTTCGAGGAGATGTCTATTGAGCTAATGAATTATCATGATTCCAGATGAAGCCTTTGTTGTCTGCTGCGTGTTCTTTGCCACAGAGAACACTTGGGATTCTTCATCATCTACTATGACAATATCTTCTGATTGGTGTGCTGGTAAATTCTTGTCGTCCTTCTATTGATCTCTGTAGTGATTTTCATTTTGAGAAACTTCATCTATTGTATCTACCGCAGTTACATGTTCAGCATTGCCTGTATTTTCTATGGTTTGCTCGTATGCGGATGTCAGTAGAGGGATGTCTACAACTGTTTCTTTAGATACTAGTTTTAGAGCTTCCTCCTTTTTTTGTGATTCATTCCTTGGTTTATCAGTTTCCTTGTCCTGATTTTTGAGGTGGTTCAGCTTCCTGATCAGCACTTTCCTTTGCTACCTCGTCAATAATTGTATCCTCATTTGCGATGTCGTCTGCATCTTGTGGCATGTTATTATCAACATTGTTGTCATCGTCTCATGACGATGGTGGTCTATCAATGGTTGGTTTTGACAAATAGTTGTAAATATCGAGGGATGCTGTCCTTACATGTTTGTCAACAAACCTTTTTAGTTCTACCTCGACCTTAGGAGTGTTATGATTGTTTTCAATGTCTGTTTGATATTCCAAATCTATCTATGACAATCCTGTGATTGGATTTGCCTACATGTAATATCAGAGCAAGACGTAGATTAGATTTAGGATCAATAAAAATTTGATCTCGATAACTCCATAATAGATTTGCAAATTAAGATCTATAAATTGAGTTTATGATCGATTGATTAGTGGCCATAAGGCATGCTAATGAGATCAGCATTTTTGTTATTTTAATCTTTTCATCTCAAAAACTGATCTTGTTGGCTATCGCCCGATGAGTCTATGAATCCAATGTCTATCTACATGTTTGATTTCAGAAGTGGAACCAAAGACATCTAATGAAGTCTTAAGTGATTCAAACTGGATTGATGTCATGTAATAAGAACTGAATGAGTTTCAAAGAAACAAAGTATGGTATCTAGTACCAAGACCCAAAATTTATCCAAGTGTTGGCTGCAAGTGGGTATTCAGGAACAAAACCGATGAAAATGAAATAGTCATTAGAAACAAAACCAGACTAGTTGCAAAAGACTACTCACAAGAAGAGGGAATCGATTTTGATGAGATCTTTCCTCCTGTTGCAAGACTGGAAGTTATAAGAATATTCCTTGCCCATGCCGCATATCAAGAATTCAAAGTCTATGAGATGGATGTGAAAAGTGCCTTCCTAAATGAAAAGGTGTAAGAGGAGGTATATGTTGAACAACCTCCTGGTTTTGAAGACTTTGAACATCCATGTCATGATTACAGGTTAGACAAGATATTATATGGATTGAAAAAAGTTCCAAGGGCGGCATGACTTTGTAGGTTGTAGAGTTGACAAGAAAAGCACAAGTGAATCATGTCAATTTCTTGACGCAAGACTGATTTCATGATTCAGCAAGAAGTAGACCAAGATATCAACCTCTACTACAGAAGTAGAATACATAGCTACAGAAAGTTGTGCTGCACAAGTAGTGTAGATAAGGTCACAACTTGCAGACTACGGTATGATATTTACTAAAACTTTAATATTTTGTTGCAACACGTCTAAAATGGTAATTTCAGAAAATTCAGTTTTTCATGCAAGGATCAATCACATTGATGTGAGATATCATTTTACGAGAGATCATGTGCACAAAAATCACATTAAAATGGAATATATTCCAATAGAAAAACAAATTATAAACATTTTTAAAAAGCTCTTGATGAGCAAATTTATTCAATTCCGAGATGAATTGGGTATGATCGATTTGAACCAATAAAATGGCCAAAATTCTCTATTGCTCTACTGCATATATAGAATACAAACTAGCATTATTTTTGCTCTACTACTCCACTGCATATGTGGAATGTAGACTAACATTATTCTTGTTCTAATGCACTTCTATTTTTGAAAAGAAAATAACGTTTTAAAAACTTATTGCCTAAAATCACTAAAGGGTCAAATCAATGACTGAATCTGCGTAACGGCTAATTGAAAAATGACAACGATATATTTTTCAAAGTGTATCAATTCTGAAAAGTTTTCAATCAAAAACACTTTTACTCTCTCATTTTCTTACTTTCTATTACGCTCTACTACAAAACCATAGTTTATAAAATCTTTCGATTTATTCTCACGAACTCGAAAAAATTCTTTCATTTCCACTGAAAATGGCCAAGATTCGATACAACACTCCTAAAAATGACAAGTCTCAAGAGCAACGAAGCCCAACAAAGAAGGTAGAATTGTAAACAGGTGTGGTTCTCGACTTTGAGACACTAAGGAATGAATCAGATGAAGTAAAAACGATATCTGAGCTGATTCAAGATGTATGTCTCAAATATTTCTGTGAGAAAATAAGTAGGATATACGATGAGGAGATACTCAATTTCATCGAGAAGCCGAAGGTTGTAGACAATCTCCAATTCATCACATATACCTTCAGAAAACGAATTGGGACTAATATAGGTCCAAATGACTTCGAACACCTCTTCACGGTTTCAAATGAAGGACCCAGCAGTATCCCACCCTCTATAGTAACAAATGGAAGGCACGCGATGCTTAAGAAAGAGAGACAAAAGGAAGGGATACGAACTATGAAGAAATATCTGTCCAAGGAACACAAGCTGCTTGCAGACGTTGTGAAGAAGGTAATTTTATCCAGAGAATTCTCCAAAGATTAGATCACATCTGACCAACAGGAGATAATATGTGTGATTCTCACCAAACACAAGCTCAATTGAGCTAAACTACTCATGTACCAGCTATAAAGGCTGTAGAAGCAAAATAGCCTCTGTTTGAAAGAATCATTAGTATCATTCTAAAGGAAAAATTGAAGCTTCCGACAAAGGAGCAAGCCCATGGACTATGGCCAAGCAGATCGATGTGAAAAAGATAGATAAGCAGCCTATAGGCTTTTCAAAGAAGCTAGCAACAGTACAGACTACAGCAAAGGCTGTAGACCAATCTGAGAAGAAAGATGAAAAAGCGAAAAAGAAGGTAATCAGCAAGGCAGAACCAATCAGAATGAAGCAGACAAAAGAGACCAGAAGAAGCCTTGTTCTACAAACCTCAGAAGAGGAGACTATATCAGATCACTCTACTACATGGCCTATAAAGATGGAGGCAGAAGCACAATCTGCACCAGCAGAAAAGCAAACTGGACAACCAACTGCAACTGAAATTGAGGGAACATCCTCAAAAACCTTACCACCAAAAGAACCAGAGCTTATTGTACTTCTTGATGCTAACATTGCACTGAAGTATCTGAATGTTGGTGCTAATGAAAACCTTCAGAACCTCATATTGGAAGCTCAGAAAAACTATCAAGAGGTCAGAGAAGGATCACAAGCACAGCTTAGACAGAAGTTAAGTGCACAGGGCTATACATGAAAGGAGATTGAAGCTATTGAAGCCAAGCTCAGAAGGATGCAGACTGAGAAATCACGGTACATCTCTATTCCAAACACAGTGACAATAAGGACTGCAGTAGCCGAAGTTTTCACAACAGCAATCATTCCAATCTCAAGTGTAGTAATGAATTTCTCTATGATTGAAGCTGATCGGCCCTCAACTGCATGAAACATGGGTTACAAAAACAACCACAATCATTTTGACTTGGGTTTTTCATTTTGACAATCAAGTTTTTTTCAAAATTTTTTTGGTTTTGTTTTGGTTTTGACAATTAATAAACCCAAGTGGAAAAATGTTATATTTAAAATATAAATCTTCATATGTGAGTTATATTAATTAGTTGGTTTAACAAAGTGAGACGATGAGCTTTTATTTACTCTAATATGGAATCGATTATATGAATTGTGTAGATATTTATTGTCTACTGACATCATTTAGCTCTACATTATTCTTTATTGTCTTGTAAGCGGCATAAAATGCACATATATTGTCAGAAGCAACAACAATGCCTCTTGGACACAAGGGTCAAGCTCTAATGCGATTAAATTTCCCGTTGATAGACTCCATGATTTTTTATAACGACATAAACATGATATATATTGTTGTGTTAAATCACTGCTCATGTGATCTCACACGAAGTTAGCCTGGTAAGAGAATATAGACGAGAACAAAGTACTTTGAAGACAGTTTAATCTGCATGCGAGACTAACTGAAGTCAGACGGTTTTAGGTACAGCAAGAAACATAGCAGTATAGATAGATGCTTGTTGATTAAACTTACCGGATTCCAATGAGTATATGAAAGCCCATGATGTAGGCAAATCCAATCATAGGATCGTCATCGATAGATTTAGAATAGCAAACTGACATTGAAAACAATCATATGCGTAGTTTGATCGTCATGATATGCAACGAAAATTAACCATAACGAACACGCAATTGGATTGATTAGTGTAAGTTGATGTATTCGCATCACATGTTTGATTTATTTGTGTTTGTCACACTTACACTATCAATGACAGGGTGCGAGATGCAAGCTTGTTGCGAGGGTTATTGGCTCTGTGGGTTTTTATGTTTCAGGAGGAACAACAGTTTCAGGGATCGACAGTTCTTATGTTCCCAATTGTATGTCTCAAAATGCCTTTTTGATCACTCCATGAAAAAAAAAAAGTAAAATAAAAGAAAATCCATATGGCGTGAGTTTGTTAATGCTGTTGTTTACCATTTATCAACCAGCAGAGATGGCTGGTCGCGTGACTATTGTACTTGCAACTCCTCTAGGTCGGGATGGCAGCATATGTGAAGTAAGGTATCTGTCAAATGCATTGCGTTGAACGTCTTATTGAACTTCTAGTTCATCAAAGCGTCCAAACTTTCATATTTGTCAGGAGGTACTCTACTGTGGCAAAAAAAAAAAAAAAAAAAACCTGGCGTTACTTGTATCCTCAAGGCTTGAAGAGCTCGGGTAAAGGCTGCGCGCTTCAATAGCTATTTGTTACTGTTAATAGTTGATGTTTAGGTTTTCTTTATTGTTTCGTTATAACAATCCTTCTAAAACGGGATGTGTTGAGGATATATCTGAGTAGATTTATCCACATCGACTGTGGAGAAACAGAAAGAGTAGAATATATATATATACGAGGAACCCATAACCCATCAGCTTAAACTTTTGGGTTAGCAGTTGGACCCAGGTCAATCTCAGAAATTGATGAGATCAAAACTGCACTTGAGAACGATGAACAAGAGCTATGACTTGCGCCACTATTTGTTAGATGTTTTGGATATATTCCGTTTGTAAGTGATGACACTTTTAACCATTTTTTAGCATATTACTCTATGAGCTTGATCTTTGTGAATAGAACGTTGACTTAACCTTGTTTTTTTTATCAAGTTTTAGAAATTTGTAATTTATATGTTGACAATTTTGGTTGAACATGTTTTCCAGTTCAATTAGAACCAATTAATGATCCTCTATCATTAGTAACTCTTTGTTAGTTTCTCTTCATATCATATAACATATACATGTTGGTTGTGTAAGTTACGTATTTCAATCTAATATATGTTGCGAGACGATCAGACGTGAGACGTGATTTGATATGAAAACGAGATTTATATTCATATATATAAATAATTAAAATTCATATATGTTATATCTTCTATGGACGGATGTAGAAATTTTTTTGAATCCGCACGGCGTACCTATGGAGCAACAAGCCATTCTATTAACTAGTTTAGAAATCAATAAATAAATTAACAAGATTTATTAAGTTAAACTTTTGATGATGTTGCCGATTGTTGATGTTAGCTACATCAAACGAATATTAAGCGATTTCCATGTTGCCTCAGCAACACAATACTCAACTCCTCTAAATTGGAGTGTACAATGTTAAAAAAAAAACTGTGAACAAAATGCGAAAATCTCTATGTTCGGGAAGAGTAGCTTTTACAACCCATTCAACCCTTTTTTTTAATTCTTATAATATATCTAATTCGTTTCATTTAAATTATAATATTTTTATGATGTTTTATTCGAATTGTAATATTTTTTATATAAAAATATCATATTAAGTATTTTTTTTTCATTTTTTATCTCAAATAAATAATTATTTTTTATTAATTGAATATAAATATAAATTATTATATAAAATCAAATCGTAATAATTAGAAAATTTTAAAAGAATATATTGATGATAGTTGTCACAACTGCCACAAATCCTTCCGGATAAGATAAAAGAAACCAAAGCAGAGGTTGCAACGTCACCGCCGCTGGAGACTCCGGCAATCGACGAGCCAACACTCTTTATGGAAACCACGCTGCTCTCTCTTCAATCGATCAGTCCACATCTTTGCATTTTCAACTTTCAATCCTTTCAAACCTCAAGACTCGATTTTCCCTCTGCCAATCCCCTCAAACCCGAATGGGCATTTCCATTTTCCAAGATCAAAACAGCCAATTCAACCCCCAAAATCACTGCTACAAAGAGGAGAGCAACAACGAGGGCGAATGAGGGGAGCTCGCCATCGAAATCCGAGGATGACGATTCCTATTTTCGTGGTCTTGTGGAGAAACGGCACATAGAGTCGGCGTTTCGGGTATTGGATAGGATGGTGGTAAGTGGTGGAGGGTACACCCCCGATGTAGGCTCCTGCGAGAAATTGATCCGCGGATTATGTAGGATTGGCAGGACGAGAAAGGCGGTTAGGGTGTTGGAGATTCTCGAGGACTCAAGTTGTGCTCCTGATGTCTTCACGTATAATGTAATGATCAACGCGCATTGTGATTCAGGGAATATGGATACGGTCCTGGAGCTGTTGGGCCGGATGAAGGTTGCCCCAAACGTGTTTACTTATAACACCTTATTGAAGGGGTTGTGCAACTCCGGGAAGCTTGACGAAGCGCTAGAGCTGCTCGACCACATGAAGGTGGCCCCGGACGTGGTGACTTATAATACATTGTTGAAGGGATTGTGTGAATCCAAGAATCTTGATAGGGCCATGGATCTGCTAGAGAGACAGTTGGAGAGTGGATGTCGCCCTGATGCCTTTACCTATAATATCTTGCTTGAGGCGGGTTGTGAGGTGAGTGGAGTAGAGAAGGCTTCAATGTTCTTGGATGGGATTAGGAGGAGAGGATGTGACATCGATGTCGTAATGTGTAATACTCTCATTAAGTGGATTTGCAAGGAAGGAAAGTTGGATGATGCCGTCAAGTTTATGAGGAAAATGTCTTCAGTCTATGGTTGTCCACCGGAAAGAATCACTTATTCCACCATTCTTCAGGCCATGTGTAGAAACGGAAAATGGATGGATGCCGAGAAGCTCTTGGTTGAAATGAACAAGAAAGGGTACGTACCAGATGTAGTCACCTTCAACATACTGATCAAGTCTTTGTGTAAAGAAGGGATTCTTGAACGAGCAGCTGCTGTGTTGGATGAAATGTCTAGTTATAGTTGTATCCCGAATGTGATCAGTTACACCACATTGATTCATGCTTTTTGCAAGAACAAGGAGATGGACAAAGCGATGCAGTATTTTGACAGGATGGTGTCACAGGGTTGTCATCCGACTATTATCACCTACAACGGTTTGCTCTCTGGTCTTTGCAAAGTCGGGAAAGTTAAGGCTGCCTTGAGGATGCTAGATCAATTGAGTCACAATGGCTGCTCCCCCACGTTCATTACTTATGGTACCATGATTGATGGTCTTTGTAAGGCAGGGATGACGGAACAGGGACTCAAGCTTTCGGCCAAGATGAAGAAGAAGGGCCTAAAGCCGGACACCGGGACTTACAATTCATTAATTAGGGGATTTTCAAATGATGGAAAGGTAGAAGAAGCAATCCATCTCTTGGACGACTTTAAAGAATTGGGTATTACTCCTAATGTGATCACTTATAATTCGATCATGTTTGGACTATGCAAGCTCAAACAGACAGATCGAGCAATCGATTTCCTGGGTGATATGGTTTCCAAGGGATTGATACCAAATGAAACTTCTTATAGGATTCTCGTTCGAGGTATTGAGTTGGAAGGTTTAACTAAGGAGGCTCTAGAGTTACTAAAAGAGTTGACCGCTAGAGGAGTTGCAAAGAGCTGAGCTCTCAGAGTGGTGATTTATTATCAAACTTCCCTGGCTTTGGTTTAGAAAATATAGAGGGAAAAAAACAAACCAACCAACCTTCCCTGGCTTTGTCTATTGCTTGGGTTCATGGCTCGAGTTTATGCCCACCACAAGCATCTTATGTGCTTCTTTCTATTGCTGTAATATTTGTTGGTTGGAAATTATCTATGCCAGACAGGCAAACTGTAATAACTTATGCTCAGTGCTGCTCTAAGTTCACAATAACCACCCAGGTAATCGTGTCATAATAACAACCCAAGTAATCGTGTCGATTGATAGGGTCTAGTTTGGTTATAATGTGCATAGTCAACGTGTAATAACTTATGCTTCAACACTGATCTAAGTTCAACATCCCTGATTTTCTGTCTGTTACAGGAAAGAAAACTCCTTGTTCTTTGCTTAGCAGGCTCTGGCTTCTCTTACAAAACTTATACATACAAATGCTTAGAACAATACTATCTGCCATTATCCTCTGTGCTATGACCTTCGGAGTCTCTGTTTGAAAAAATTAATAAATGTCTATTTATGTGATGAAAATATTTATATACTTCGGAGTATATCTTTGCAACATCCTACCCAGCTTTCTCGCGCAAATTCCTTTGCGTCACCCATCTCTTCGGGTTAGTTAAGCCATTCATTTTATCCCGCCTCATCTATGATTGCCATTTTTTCCCTCTCATCACACACATTGGTCCGTTTAATCTTCAGGCTTTCTATCTTCTTCTTCTTCTTCTTCTTCTTCTTTTTCCACTGCCCTAGATTTGCTTGATTGGCAAAGCTACATTCCACGTTTCAAGGTTTCCGATTCCTGGGCTCCGTTTTTTTTCCTTCTCCCTTCACACATCATCCCATGCAACTCAGGCTTGGTTTTTTTGCATTTGCGACCCCTGTACTTAATTAGAAAATCACGGCGTCCAGATCATAGGCTTCCTTGACAATCCGTAAGGTTCGTGTCCAATACAAATGTCATATGTTCGCATGGCAGTACCTTGGTGGCATAGATTCATTATTCTCTTATGCTCCCGCGCATCCTGTGATACACAGTAAACTTACCCAAGTCCAATGTCATTACTATTCTGGGCAGAGGCAGTATTTATTTTCATGGTAAGATCCTTCTTCCTAAACTAGGTGGTAAGGTTCAAAAGTTTGGTGTCACTCAAATCTAACTTTCGCTTCAGTATTCAGATCTAACCTTTAACAAAGTTCTTCATGGTTGAAGGATAGCACTATCATTTAACTACTTCTTTTTTATGGTTGTATTGCATTACCATATGAAGTATGAAATAACTTTATACAATCCCTGACAATATTCTTACTAGCACAGAAATAGTTCGTTCATATACTCGAATTTTGGGGCTTGGCAGTATTAACTTTACTCAATTTATAATCTGTAGCGGCCTTGACTTGAGCTATCCCAGCCATGACAAACAAAAGGATGTATTTTTTGTGTTGTGTTCATGCCATTAAGGCCGAGATTCACGGTGATCAAGGGTGTCGCGACCGTGACAAAGTCATGTCCGATAAGCACACTACCAAGATCAGAATTTGTGTTTGCATATTGTCACGGCCATCATCTTCTGATTGCATTTGCATATTGTTGCTCGCATTTTGGTTTTATAGATGGATGAAACAGAAGTGTTTGATACGGTTTTCTGACTTATAAAACTTCTTTTGAACTTATTCACATAATCCCGCCAAATACTGGGTGTGAGGAAGACACTGTTAGACCAGACAATAGGTATTATAAAAAATAGTTATAAGCAAAACAACTCTAAGAAGTTAAACGAGGCAGTAGAGGTTCAGACTCTCAAAGGGAGAAGAGTGGTGATCATTAGATGAGCAGAGTGCAGACAACTTGGATTAAGCCTTCAGGTCAGAAGGGTTGAACAAGGCAGTAAAGTGGACTTCAGATATTATAGAATGGACTCGGTCGATAAGGTAGAAGAGTTGGTTTAAAAGGAATGTCAAGTGTTCTACAATCAACATAGTGAGTGAAGCAGAACAACATAGCTCAATAGAGAACAAACTTCTGCGCACAGTAATAGAGTCGTACACAATAACATCTTAGGTCCTTTTCAAGACGTATTGGAGGCTGGTTTTTGGATGGTTTCTAATTGCGGTGAAGGTATTTCGAAGGACAAAAGAGACAATTGTTAGTAACTGAATTTTGTCTGTAAATAGAGGATGACTACAGAGCTAAAAGAGGTTGTTGATCTGAATCAATACATCTCACTCAAACTTTGTATCCATGAATAGTGACATGCTTTTAATATGGTTGCAGGCTGTCAGCATAAACGAGTTTCTGAAACCTAGTGAAGGAGACTCATACTACAGCCCTGGTGGTCGTGGTAGGGGACATGGTCGTGGTGGTCCAAGAGGAGGGTTTGACGGAGGATATGCCTCAAACAGACCATATGCTCCTTCGATCGAGGACCCTGGGCTTCCCATCCTTGGGGGCAAAGTGAAACTTTTGAGTTCTCAAGTTATATTTTTGCTTCTCTTGTGGGAGAAACCATGGATTTAATTTATGAAGCTTGTGTACCATGAATGATCTGTTTCATTTTCATTTCTTTTTGTTTCTCTTGTACGAAAGAGCTAATTAGAGATTTACATTTGCTCATCGGATTTGTTTCTATGTCAATTTGCTAATTCGTGTCCTTCTCTAATGTACGCTATGCTGACTCAGTACGAAAATGAGATATCTAATACGATGTAAATCTATGGTTGTGATATAATGTGAAGAAGGACCAAGTGAAGTAGCACGGGCCGTGCACCAGAAGCACGGTCGTGCCTGGCTTGTAATGGTTCTCTAGACACGGGCTGAGCAGGCCATGCGCAGGGCGCTTGGCCGTGCTGGATAGCTGACTGAAGTTCTTGAGCACGGGCCCATACAAGCCGTGCTTCAAGCCTCGTTTGTAAGATTAGCACTTTTCTCTTCACCAACCTGGGCTTTCTTTCTAGTGTGCCTATCTATAATGATAGTTATTTTTTCTATCCACCCGATGCCCTCTTAGACAAAAATTTCACTATCCCCATTGTTTTACCGATTCACTTTGCTTAATTAGTCTAGAAATCCTTGCCATAGAGCAACGTGTAGGTGGGTATCATGGGATTCATCTCCCAAGGTCGGGTTGGCCTAGCAATCATCTTTTGCTCGTCGGACATTTGGTTTTAGTGCGAGCGGTGGTTCAGAGTACTCCTTTGTATATAACGCTGGCGTCGCTCCTCGGTCTTTCCGGCTCCGATGGTAGGTGAATGAGCGAGTCTTCGGCTTCGTTCCTTGAATTTGTTATACCACAAATATCATAATAAATCAAATTTAGAATACCTGACTTTCTGGAAGGAGGAAAACTCTTGAAAGTAACTCTGCTTTGCTTTCATGTTAGGCAATGACACACCTCTTTAATGCTAAATTTTCATACTTGGAAGGAAAAAGATGGTCAAAATGGACAATTCCTTCTCATTGATATGACTAAGTCTTCTGGGCCACAACTTTTCTTTCTCTTCCTCATCATCTGCAGCAATCCTGTCACCACACAACTTCGCCTGTGTGATATACAATGAAGAGTGTTTGATTCCTCTAACCACAATCAAGGAACCCTTAGTAAGCTTCTATCGGCCATCATAGAAGGTCTTACAAAATCCTTCATCATCGAGTTTACCTGTGAAAATCAAATTCAGACGAATATCAAGAATGTGTTTAACGTCACGCAATACTAACCTCGTGTATATACTGGTCTTTAGACATACATCCGCGATACCTACAAATGTTGTCATTCTATTATTTCCCATCTTCAAAGGAGCACAGTCACCTGTCCTATAAATATGAAGAAATCCCTATGAGATAATATGAAGAAATCCCTATGAGATGTAGCATGAACCGATGCATCACTATCAATGAACCAGCTGGTCTAATGACACATAAAATTCACGACATCACCATTAAACACTAATAAAAATCCATCAGAAACTGTTGTAACTCGATCATCTTTCTTATCAGTTTCAGTCTTCTTTTTTTTACCCTGCTCATTCAACTCTCTCTTTAGAATACAACAGAATCTCTTAACATAACCTTTCTGATAACAATGATGACATTCAATATTTACACACTTGTTGGACGCACCTCTGCTTTTTCCTCGGCTCTTATCTCTGTTCATCGAACCACGACTGTTGCTTCTACCTCTATTCTCAACAACCAAGGCATCCTGATGCGAAGACGTCCCTTGTATCTTCCTTCTCATGTCTTCATTTAAAATACTACTCTTTACGAGATCCATGATAATAGTATCATCCGATCAGAATTAGACAACGAAGTTGGGAAAGTCTCCCATGAGTCAGGTAGAGTGCCGAGTAACCATAAAGCTTGGACATCATCATCAAATGTGATCTTCATTCCAAAAAAAGGATTTATAATTTTCACATATCAGCTAAGGGAGTACCATCACGATATCGTAGAGACATCATCTGTTTAATCATAAATAGCTTTTTGTTCCCGGTCTTTTGAGCATACAACTGCTCGAGCTTAGTCCACAACACACGAGCATGTGTCTCCCCAGAAATATGATTCAACACATTGTTAGCAATCCATCGTTTGATGTAACCACAAACCTGACGAGCAAAATATTCCATTGACCATCAGGTTTATCCGTAGACTTCTGTTCAGAAAACACGGACAAGTAGTAATATTTCACATATAACAAATCTTCCATTTTTCCTTTCCACACATGGTAGTTCGAATAATTTAATATGATCATTTACTTGTATTTGTCTCTATTGTTCAACAAAAGTCAAACCAAGTATGACGTGTCTCTGATACCTCTTTAATGGGAGGTAGGACACAAATACAATGCGGAATAAATTATCTCTCACTTGTGTTAACCCGTTATCAAGCATACAAGATAAAGCAGAAAAGAGTAAAGATGCAAAGACATGATTTTTTACGTGGAAAACCCCTCGATGTGAGGAGTAAAAAACCACAGCTGAAACCCACTTCAAAACTCCACTATCAATAAAAAAAATGGATACACAAGGTCCTCTCTCGATAGCACTAGAGGCAAACCAAATAGATCAAAATCAACCAAGCAAAACAGCCAAGTTCATCAAAAAATCTACAACCAACTTCAAACTGCGATAACTCAGTATATACCACTCCAAATGAAGTACCATTAGTTTTTAATCAAAGATTGATGAGTTATAACACGTTCACCAAATTTCAGGACGATATGATATTGTTTTAACCTTCGTCCAGTCTCTGGAAGTCAACAACTGCAACCTGAAACTGAAACCAAATAATCTGTCCCTGGACTGAGTTGTTGTTCTCCTTTCCTCTGATGCTGCTGTTGGTTTCTCTCCTGGGGTTTTGATCATTCAAAGCTGCAGGAAATTGTTCTTGATTCTCTCGACGTCTCGCATGGCTCACACTAAACCTAAAATTCCAAAAATATCTCCTATTTATATTTTTGATCTAATAAAATTAGGGCTAATAAACCAATCATATAATTAGCATAGGATTTCGTCATCGAGCTTCCTTCACAGGAGTGAACCCCGGCCAACACTACCTTTGTGTCGATATGAACTATAAGTGAGACCCCTTGAATTGACTCTCTTGAAATTGTAAATTATATAAATAGAATGTATGAATTATAGTCATTATCATGTACATTGTGTTTTGAAAACTCCATGAACCATGAGCTGTCTTATTATCAACCATGAGCTTCATTATCATGATCCATGAAATGTCTTTCCTAACAAAATGAAATGCATAGTCTCCATTGATTAACAAAATACGTCATTTGAAAAATAACAATAAAATACATTATTTGAACACCTAAATCATCATCTAAGACAAAAAAGCTACAATCATGAACCATTGCAGTCCTTCGAATCTCCTTATGCATCACTTGAACAACAAAGCAGAGTTCCGACAATCAATAAACTAACAACAACCATCTTAAAAAACCAACAACCAACTTAAAAAACAACCTTGTTTCCACAACATTAACACCTCTTCTTGACACAACAATCATACCATTAAGTTTACACCAAGAAAAAAACCCGAAATCATCACATTTGAAAAATAATTTCCCCCTTGAGCTCCTTTCATATTGTACGATACGTATAGGAGGAACATTTCCACAACGATAAAATTACGGGATGATTGTCGATGCTGAATCTGTCCTAACAGCTACGCTAGATTAAGTCGACTTGGGCATCGTGAATTTAAGCAAATCTAAAGGAAGACGATGATGATGCGATGCCCTTGTAAAGTGATCCAATTTTCAGCAAATCTTTCTCCAACACCGGCACTGAAACTCGATGAAATAGAGCTCATAGAATATTTCAGTTTGCTATACTCTTCAAATATTTCAATATTTGTTTACTGTTAACCCAATGTGAAAAAATTGGATTTGAAGAATCAACATTTGTTCCTAAAATATTCCGTCACGGATTCGAAACAAACACTACCCAAAACATAAATTGATAAGCCTCTATTCATGAACTGATTCGTAGTTCACACAAGTGACCTAATTAAAAACATGCAAGCTATTGATTTGAAGAAAAAGAATTTGAAGAAAAAGAGGTTCCAAAATCAACCTTCGAAAAACGTCTTCGTTATCTAAATTAACCTCCAAATAACAAACTTCCCAAAATCGATCATCATTTCACCACCAAATCAAAAATCACATTCTAAAATGAAAATCAAATATGACAAATAAAGTCACAACAAACAATAACTTTTGATTATATCAAATAACGAATCAAATCGAAAAATGAGACTATGGATTTTGATGAAATTGATGAACCTGTTTCTATATCCTGTTGTTGTGCAATAATGAAGGTGAGGGTTTTGATCAAAAGAAACATGCATGAGGATGACGGGAGGGAATTTGGGAGTGAGTGTAATAACTATGGTGAACATTTAGGTTAGGGATAGTTATTTTATTTATTCCTCATTGGATACTGAAAATGAAAATGAAAACAAAATCTAAATAGATATTTAAATATTGCTTTTAGATTATAAAATGTAGGTTACCTAATAACAAAAAGGTTCCCTAATCCGTTGATACATACGAGATATTGAACTCCACAGACAAGTCTCCGTCCTCACGACTGAGACATCACGCTTCCAAACCCCGACCCGCTGTTGTGTTACCCCATTCGGCAGTTTAGATAAGGAAAGACCCGCAGATGACCGAGTCGATTCACCAAACCAGTCCACCGAGCAATATCATCAATGGTGGTTGTTGAGCACCACCAAATCTCCTAGCCACACACACTCCACCCAACTCCAAACCACTTTCCTCTCCTCCATCGCCACTTCGCTTCCCGTCAATGGCGGCGACGATCGTGTCCTCCGCGCTCACGTTCCGATTCCAGCGATCCTGTACTGTTAGTTCTCCGGTATCTGTGCGGTTGAGTTGTGGTGTTGATTTTTGCCTGAAGAAGCCGGGATTTGACGGCCGGTGCTCAAATTTGAGGCAAAGATTGCCGGTGTGTTTGATCCGACGGTGTCGGAGGTTCAGTGTTGGTCCGACGGCTGCTTGTTCCGCTTCGAATCCAGTATGTTTCGTCGTTTTGTAGACTTTAGTTTGATATTTTGGTGGCGATGTGACTGTGTGAGCGTTTCCGATGCTTTGGTATGGCTTCTGTTTGTATTTTTAGGTCTCTACTTGCAATGTAGATGAATTTGATTATGGAATTTTGGAATGTGAGGTGGATAATTGAAGAGAGAATATCAAGGTGTACTTAGGATCTAAAGACAGAGGTGAAACTTGTGTGATTCCGCTGTTCGATAAGTTTTATCGGTCATACTCGTCATTTGGTTATTTTGGGATCAAACGGCAGACACGCGTTGCTAATTGGTAGAAGTTTTGGGGTTTTTATAGTATTTTACTGGATTGTGCAGGGTTGTTGATTGTGTGGTCAATTACATTTGATTGATCTCGACTTGATAACCAAGCTCTCACGAATATAATATCACTTCTGATGGTTAGTTTTTTACATTAGATAGAAACTTCAAGTGGACGAACCAAGATGGCCACCACATGATTATTATTCTTAGTGTTTATTGTCTTTCTTTCTGTTCTCCTATATGAAGAAACACAAATAGAAAACAGCTCTTACATTAATCGCTACTTATAGTTATGTGCTTTTTTGTTATGTTTGTGACTTTCTTTCTTTCCTTCTTTTTTTTTTTTTTTTTTTTTTTTTGTTTTTTTGATTTTCAACCTCATTACCAAAATGCTTTTACTAATTGAGTCTCCATTGTTGAATTTTGTGTTTTTATGTTGTGACCTGTAGATAGATGGGGATAGAGAGGGAGGCACATTTGAAGTCTTGGAGACGGCACCGAGTGCAACAAAAACAACTGTGTCTCTATTAAGCTTTGTTGGAAACAATTTTCTGCCCCTAGGTAATGCTTGGTTCTACTCGCTTCGTTCTCTATATGAAAAAGATAAAATAAATGTTGCTTCTAGTAGCCTAAAAACCAGGAGAACTCTTTTAAGAGACACCAAAATCTGTGAAACAATAGACTCTATGCGTAAGGCCTGTAACTTTGCGTTCTCGAGTGCTTGTATTGTTGTACCCTGAACATCGAGCATTGAGGCAGAATGCTGGACCATTTGCTAACTGGATTCTGCCTCCTAGGTTTTCTTTATAGAAAATGCCCTTTGAGCAAATCATAATACTAGCATCGTTTTGCCTGGGAGCTAGGAGGACCATTCGACTGACACTACAAGCGGTCGATGATGAGCGCTCAGCAAGTAGTCCTGGTTGCTCGAACCCTGAACCTCTGTCATGGCGTCAGGGTGCACGTGTGGGTGCCAGCCCATCTGCAAAACTGTTTTACCTCTTATTCTTCCTGTCTTGTGATGCCATTCCTTGTTAACCTTTGTTGCATTTACATTTGGAATGTTGGATATGTGTGGATATGGTTTCTAAAGTCGAGTAAGCATATACATATGGATATGTTGTCATATTGTTTTTAGGGAGTTGTAATATCTTATATATGAGTAAAAGAAAACAATATTGGGGGAATATGTTTGTTGTCAATAAAAGTCAAGGAACTTTTGTGTGTTGAGCATTTTGTTCTGTTGTATTGAGAAACCAACTCTACCCAAAATTCAAGCTGAATTTAGAAAGCTCATTATATGTTAGAGATTTTGCGCTTCCAAAGATGATCACGATCACGAACAAACAATACGAAGAGCATTCAAAAGATGAATACAAAACAAGGAATTTATGTGGGAAAATTCCTCAAGGGGAAAAAACCCCACGGGAAAACGGATCACTAATCAATAACGAATTACAAGGATTTATCTCTACCCAAACCACTCAATCTCGCTTGTGTTTCGCTCCCCAAACCCTAGAGAAATCTTTCTGATTTGATCTTACTCTCTCGTACAAGTGAAACCTATTACAAAGTCGTATATATAGGCCCTCATCTAAAATAGAGAAAATAAAACGCAGAGAATGACTCGCACAGCCCGCACGGCCATGCCAGGACATGCTCAGAGTCTCGTAGACCACCATGACGCACGGGCCATGCTCCAGTGCACTGAAGCTGCACGGGCCGTGCCCTTCCTCCACTCCACTTTCTCATACAAATCTAGTTCTTTGAGACAAATTGCAACACTATATTAGTGAGTATCTTCACTCAGGCTCATGCAAATATTCTTAGGGCCTAAAGCACCTACAATGTATCGGCTGAACATATACTAGATGTCAAACACACATCACAACATTGTGGGTTGCAAGATATGAACCCATGATCACACGTCAATGCTATCCTGATAGCATTTTGGAAAAATCAACTCACCCAAAAGTTCAATCTTATAAAAGAAAGCTCATTATCAGTATCTTGACAATTTCTGTTACACGAGTGTCCTTAATGGGCCTAAATCCTCGACAATGCACTACCCCATTACATATCAAGTGTCAAACAAACAAGTACAGGCACAAATTAAGTTTGCATGATTTCAACTCGAGACCTCTAGTCGACGTGCATGTTGAGATATCAACTTTGATTATCATGCCGAGGGAAGAAATTCCATAATTTAATTGAATGTCTTACTGGTTGCATCGGTCTTAACATAGCATTGGTCCTCAGTTAAGGACGATGTGAAGATGCTATTTCCTAGTCTACTTTGGACTTATACTAAAGTACTAACCCATGTTTTGCATGGGATGAGAGATCATAACATTAAACTTATTTGATTGAATTTAAAATTGAAATTATACAAATTTATTATCATTTTAGAAAAACACAAAACAATCCGATTGAAACCTTATAATTCTTTGTGGGAAAAAAACTTTCTTTTTTCTTAAATATATTAACATTTTTGATAAATTAATCTAAGACATTTTACTAATAAAAATATCTTCAAGACTTTAATTGATATATCAGTATTTATAAGATTGCTTATCTATTAATACTAAAATCTATTATTAGGTCGAATTTGAATTATACTAATAAAAAGCCTCAATTATAAGGATAGATTTATAAGATAACACAGAGCTTTGTGTTATATTTCACTGAAAAAAAGATAGATAAATGGATGAGATGATAGATTAGATTATATATTGGATTAGATACATAAATATTTATGTTTGAGGTTTTAAATTTCTTTTAGTTCATCAAAAATATGTTGAAGTTACCATATTGTCCATTAAAATTTTTAAAATTACATTAATACCTGGTCATAGCATCTGATGGTTTGCTGTCTGACATTGTAGTGCAACTATATACATAATAGATAGATTGCGTGTAGACTTTTTGCTAGTTGAATTTCTAATGACATGTTTGCAGCTCTCATCAGTGGAGTGGCTTCTGGACTTGTGAATCCTACCCTTGGCTGTCTTGCTGATCGATATTCCTTTGCAAAAGTGAGCACTTGTGCCATATTCATTATATCTGGTGAGTTTTCTATGTGGAAAACTGGAAATCCTTGATTAGTTGTCCTGGCTGCTGTTGCATTTCTCATGAGTCATATGCTACAGGTTTAACATTGCGTAGTGAAGAGATTGGTGCAGCAGTTGAAGCATGGCCTGTAGGAATAGTTGGGCTGGTATAACATCTGAAGACTCTGTTTTTCTCCCCTCCGAAAAGACAAAATCTACTCTGTTCTCTCAAGCTTTTTCTGTGCAATTTTTTTTTTTGCTGGTTAGGCTAGTCATAGGTAATGAAGGAGTTAATGTTTAAAATGATCAAAATCCTTCAATCATTAGAAAAAATTGCTGCTGTCCAGAAGGCGAAGGAGCGAAAGTATAAGTTTTTTCAAAGATCTTCTTCTTCAACCATTCTTTCTCTCTCTTTTTTTTTTTTTTTTTTTTATAGATCAATTGCTTTATATAGTCTAATAGATGCATTTGCCCATGACATACGTTTAAAAGACACCTTTTGTTCGCAGAAAATAGGGGAACCCTCCTGCTTTAAAATTGAGGATGCAAGTGACTATAAAGAATAAGGAAATACTTTAGCACTGCAACAATAGTTACGTGGCTACTGCAAACCGACCAAAGTCTGTGATCTATGCTTTCAGCAATGTGACATGTGCCACAGTTTCTTTTTAAATTGTGGCCAAAACCCACTACTGAAAGCATAGGTACTATGTGCATTTAGTCGTTTGCAAAAGGGTGTAACTCACTTAGTTCACCACTCCACCTACTTTTTTATGCTCTTTAAGAATCAATTGCCTCTCCATATGGGTATGCAATATTTGTGTGCTCGATGCTTTTAACTGCTACTTTAGGTTTTTCTTATTGTTTCTGTCATTGTCAACTGCAGGCTTCTATTCTTTTACTCACTCCTACCTTTTCAAGTCTAATTTTGCAACTCAAACTCCAGCCTTCAGAATTTTTGACTGGTAAGATTCCGAATTGATTCTTACAGCTGCTATAATACCTGATTGCATCTTGTACTCCTTCCTGTTGATTTGAATTATGACTGAGAGGGTGGGTTGGAGTTGGCTATTTATACCAACTCATTCTCATAGATTCCATAGTCTTTGATCTCTTTGCTGACATTTCGCTCATGATGCATGTGTCGCATTGCATACATTGAAAATGATCTGCAGTGCATTCTGGTTTGTACAGGACTAGCAATATTCAACTGTATGCCAACTACATTATCAAGCGGGGTGGCACTGACTAATGTAAGGCGGTACGTCCAATTTATCCAAGCCTTTCTTTTAGCACCTGACGTTTTGACTTGGTAATGATAGTGAATGACCAACTGCAGCTTGCTGGAGGGAATTCGGCACTGGCACTTGCAATGACTGTGACATCCAACTTGCTAGGAATTCTAGTAGTAAGTTACTAATGCGACAGTATTGATATGAACTGTGAAGTAGAATTTGTTTTGGTTAAATCAACGTCACATGCTACGTCCTTTATAAAAAATACCTTTAGTCAGTCTAACATGTATTGGTATTGATGAAGACCAATCTTAGTGCTTCGGTTTCATCTTGAATTTTCTCGCATTTGTTTTAGAAAAAGAGATTCTGGCGCATGCCAATCTCACTGCAACTTCTTAAGGCCTTGTATTCTGACTAGCTGAGGTTTAGTTTGAGCCATCTTGGAAATAATTATATTAGTCAAAAGAGACTATCAACACTGGAAACCCATACAGAATAGATGTGGACAAATTTGCTGACTTCTCTACATTTGTCTCTCCAGTTCCAATGATTCATAGGACTCAAAAAAAATCTGAGACTATCTGGCTGAGTGGTTTACTGCAATTGCATCTCAGAGTCTAGTCTGTCCATTCATATTGCCATTTGCTAATTCTGAGAGCTGTTGTCTTGGTACAAAGTGATCAAACTTGTTTTTAATATTCGCTATGATGTAGGTTCCATTTTCCATCTCGAAATTCGTGGCAGGCGGTGTGGGCATTTCTGTTCCTGCTAAGCAACTCTGTAAAAGTCTTGTGCTGACTTTGTTGATTCCCTTGATATTGGGAAAGGTAACTTCTCGTGTGCCTTTCCAGCATCAATATAAAATTCATCTCATCTGAAATTTAGTTGGCGGTTTGTTTCTGATTTCCTTCTGTTTTTCCTATACAAGGTACATTTTGTTAAAAACTTTCTGGTGATCAAGGCAAAACTAATCATGCACCTATTTTGTTATTGATTGAGTAATGAATAGTTAACATTACTAGAGGCAAGTATTTGTTTAGTTTAGATTCTTAGTTTTTGAAGTATATGTTTAATGATGTGGGGAAGCCCATTTGTTTCTGTGAAAAATTGTGGAATGCATTTTAAGTTTGAGAGGTTCCACTTTCGATTAAATTAATATTTCGTGATGAAGCTTTCATTTTGTGTTTGAACCCTGATATTTGGTGTTGATATTAAGAGGTTCAATCCAGCGGTTGAAGGGCTATTTGGTGCAAGGGCGTGAGAGCATTTGCAATGGATTCCCTAATTGGATTCCTATCCCCAAATTTAAGATTTTTGTAAAAAAAAAAAAAAAAAAAAAAAAAAAAAAAAAAAAAAATTCCCTATCCCTATACCACTTCCTATCCCTTACTTCATTCTCTACTTCTGGTGAACCAAATTGGCTGATTTGCCCAAAACTACAAAAAAGTCAAAATAATTCCAAAAACATAGAAAGCCCCACACCTTCCCGAATCCCGTACCCATACCTATCCCCACCTCCACCCCAACCTCCATATCACCAACACCCTCGTCGGAATCTTTGTCGGAGTCCGATAACATCGTCGGAATCTAAAACAGTACAACTGAACAAAATTAAAATAGAACGTCTGAACAAAATCAAACAGAGTGTCTAAACAACAACAAAACAGAACGCATGAACAAATCGAAACAGAGCGCCTAAATAGAATGAAATAGAATGTCTGAACAAAAATCAAACGAGCGCATGAACCAAAATCAAAACAAAACGCATGAATAAAATGAAATAGAATACTTGAATAAAAATCAAACAGAGCGCTAGAAGAGTATAGATCTCAGCTCATATGGTGGAATTCCATTGAAATCCAACCGATCGATGCACCAAAATGTACACGTTGCTCAAAATCAGCTTAATCGAATTCAAATATCTGATTCAATGAAAACAAAACCCAAATCAATCCCATCGCATTGCACACAACTAAACCCCTCAAATCCCTTGCCATCACTCGAATCACACAACACATCCATATCTCCCTTAACTCAAAATGCTAACCAACAAACAAAGAATCAAACAACACGAAATGCAAAAACCTTCCCAAATCTCACAATGAAAATGCAGATGAGAAACTGGAAGCACACAATAAAACCAGCTGCAACACAAAAAACACCCCATTAGCCTTCTGAGTGAATTGTAGCTTTTGCAGACCACTGTCAGCATCTCGGTGAGCCTCTTGTTCTCTGCATTCATCCGGTTCAATTCCTCCACCAGTCCGCTAGCCGTCTGTCAAAACAAAAATCTTTCGGTCGCCGATAACCAAGAAACTCCAATCCTGTCATTCAATCAGCTGACATAGTTTTATCTGCGAAACAAATGTCGATGAATTGCTTACCTCTCCTCTGGTTGAGTTGCGCCTGCTGACAGCTTCATCCTCTGGCGTGATTCTAATGCCTTCCGTTTCCAGTTCGTTCTTCTTCGGATGAGCAAGAACATCAAGACTGAGATTGAGACCGAGGTCGAGATTGATGTAAGTAGTTGACAACCCGCTTGTCGACGAATCCATACTCTATTCGAAGAGGAGACTTGTGTTTGATTCTATTTATGGATCAAAGAGGGACCGTTGTTGAGATTCACTCGACATTGGCTTTCGATTCTCGCTTCGAATCGCATGTGTCTTGTGTTGAATCGAAGGTGGAAGAGGATGAGTGATGAAATTAATGTGGGGAGAGAGAGAGTGGGGAAGTGGAAGAGTAGTTGAAATTGTATGTTTTGGGAATGATTTTCTTCGTGTGTATGCTTTTGTAATATTTGTTGAAAAGTTAGTGTTTTATAATTTAACCAACTAAATTATTATTCCCTATTTTATTTTTACTACTATTTCATGCTAATGAACCTTAACACTTAACATTATAATATTAAGAAATCATTATTTTTTTTTTTGCAGAAAATAAATATAGATCTCATTTAAATGTTTGTCCTTCACGAAAAGTATGTAAAGAATTAATATTAGAATTTAGAATATGAAAGTAAATATCAAATCATTATATGAAAATATAAACTATCGGTTTAAGGAATCGATATAGGGAAATTTTTGGGTGACTTGAGTTTAATAGTGAGTGTCTATATAGAAATAGTGACATTGTAGTACTGTATAATAGGGATATGGATAGATAGACTGTTGTGAATGCTCTCAGAACTTTGTGTATTGACATCAAAGTCTTAAATAAAGCTGGCTGTGAACCTCCAGTGCTCAAAAGGTGGCGGATATAATGCAAGGGAACACTCATTGTCCATGAATTTTGGAATGGGTATAATATTTGTTCTCCCCTATTAAATTAGTACAATACTTCTAGGTCACGCTAAAAAAAACCTCCAAGTTTTAATTCAAAATTAATTGGCTATGCTTGGAGTAGCCCGAGATCTATAATGCAGTTATATTATTTTCGCCACACCCAATGTACGTTCTATACCTCGATATGCCCTTTCACGTGAATGTCTCTTTGGATTTGAAGGCAGACGTATAATTTGGTTGTACGGAGTGTTGGGTTGTTTGATCTATTAGGTTCTAATATCATATTAAATCTTTATTGTTCC
The DNA here is from genome assembly GCA_001925005.1 of Drosera capensis. Taxonomy (NCBI): domain Eukaryota; kingdom Viridiplantae; phylum Streptophyta; class Magnoliopsida; order Caryophyllales; family Droseraceae; genus Drosera; species Drosera capensis. The sequence continues at coordinate 98,344 of LIEC01011882.1, forward strand.
AACCCAAAAACAATTACCTATGAGTGGGTAGCGTGAGATCTATGTATGTAATTATAATATTTTCGCTATATCCGATGTGGGCTGTATCTCTTAATTATTAGTTTTTGGGATCATGCTGTCCTCTTTGTCCATCGCTGTAGGTTTATGCGTGGTTCTCGCTATTGCAGCACTGCACCCTTGTTCTCTATGCATTGCATCTTGCCTCCAGTGCATCATACTTTTTTATATATAAAATTAAACTGCAATGCACTAGTGGCAAGGTGCAGTGGACGAGGAGTAAAGGGTGCAGTGCTGCAGCAGCTAGTTGGCTGTTGTGGAAACACCAACAACACACCCTTAATAGTATTGTTCGAAAAAAGAAAGATCTTGATTTGTAATCTTGTCTGATCTCACTATAGCTATGTGGCTTCATATTAGTCTGATGTTGTGTTTTTTATCTGCAGGTAGTTCGAGAATCTTTCCAGGGTGAGTGCCTCCTTTATCTTGTGTCGATAAGCTTGTTCAGATTCCTTTTCCTTCATGTGTTTATGTTAACAAACAAGGCTGTCTTATTAAAGTCGCCTTTATATTATTAATGTATTAGCTTATGCTTGTCATGAGCAGTGTGTTCATGTTAACAAGCAAGCCATTTTCAACAATTACTTTTTCCATGGAAAGAAATCTTGATTAGTAGTGAGTTGTACAACATTATTTGCCATTTTGTCAAATTATTTCTATTTTGGTAGCATAATCTCTCCTTTTAGCTTTACAGTGAAAATTTATACATATTTTTTTTTTCTATTTATTTATTGAGGATTTTGTTTGGGAAGTGTTACGAAACAAAATAAGAGTATAATAATATGATGATATTATTGATGAAGACAAACTCTATTTTTATAGAGTAGTTAAGTATAAGATTAGGAAAGATTACAATAAAAAATAAGTTAACTGTGAAACATAATATCTAAGTTATAATTCTACAGTAGGAAGTAAGGATATTATATTATTCTGACATAAGGACATTATATTATTCTAACATAAAATAATATCTAATAAAATCTTATTAATAATCTAATATTCTAATATTTTCCCTCAAGTCGAAGATAGTACAACTTATAAGGAATTCATAACAGCAACGACAATAGTAGTAGTAGCAATGGTAGACAGTAGCATTAGCAGTACAAGTAGTAGAAGGTAACAATAACAATGATTTAAATTTTGATCCGGTGGGTAGCGGATGCCACCACCCATCACGAAGGCAAATTTGGTCAAGTCAGAAACTGTGGTTCTAATACTATGTTACAAAATAAAATGAGATAGGGGAATATGATGATATTATCAACCTCTAGATTTATAGGGTAGTCAAGTACAAGATTAAGAAAGATTACAATAGGAAATAAATTAACTAGCAAACGTAGTATCTAACATAATATTCTAACAGGAAGCATCTTTGTTAAAACGATTGCTACCCGGTCCAGTGACCTTCAGAGTACGGGCCTAGCTCAAATATTAGAAAAAAGAATCTGATGCAATATGATGGACTAAGGTTTGATCTTATTCTTTGTGATGGAAATCAGCTTTTGGCAACCTTCCGTGAGATGCAACAACTGTTACTAATGAAGTTTTCAACTTTTCATTAGCTCTACGTTGACGATGGTGCTGTGTGCGAATCAATAGGAGAACTTTATTCAAACTTCAATGGGCAGGAAGTTGTAGTTCTAGCAAAGCTTGATCTTCTGGGAAGGAAAATTTGAACTACAAAAAAGAATCTTCCCTTATGTTAGTTAACTGGGGTCACTTCTGAATTGACCATTTAGTGACCCCGAAGGCACTTCTGCAGTTTTTAACAGTTTCTGATTTATTCTACCAAGTAGCTGGATATGCTAGGCTCTATTTCGAGGAAGTAATTTGGGTCCTGTTAGAAGAAATGAAGTTCTGATATGCCAAATTAAATAGCATCAAGTATCTTGTATACAAAGATTTCAATTATGACAAGTTGATACTTGTCCTTCATGCTATCATGCCACGAAGAGTCTGAACAGTTGAGATTGTCTTTAGTATTTAGTCAAGGAAATTAATTGTGAAGTACTGACTCGTGAAATACAAAATCGGTTTCAGGTGTTGCGGCATTTGTTGATCAGAACCGCAAGCTTATGTCTATGATAAATTCAATGTTTCTCAGTCTGGTAAGGCTTTTAAGCATCCGATATCTCTTTTATGTCACTTTGGATTGAACATTCAATGTTTTATGGTTTTGAACTCTTATATTTTGATATGAAGGTTCCATGGATCCAAGTAAGCAAATCAAGGTCGTTGCTCTTAATGGTCAATCCTTCCAGCTTTCTCCTTGCTGTTGGAACTGGCGTGTAAGCGGTTGCCTTTAATGCCTATGAAATGTTGTACACCCTATTGAGGATATGTGTGTAGGTTTACGCATATCGACCGTGAAAAAAAAAATACTCCCTCCGTCCCAAAATAAATACAACGGTTTGACTTGAGGGTTTGTCGAGGCAAAATTTGACTTGCATCGCGGGACGATCAAACATCATTTTTCATAAAATTATCGTGAAATACTAATGATACTTTAAGTTATGTACTTCAATCCTGACGTAGTGACATAATTTTCTTACGTCATTAAGACGAATAACGAAATTCCTCAAAATACAGTTTGAATAGTACAAAAAATGAAATGTTGCATTTATTATGGGACAGAGGGAGTATATGTGAATAATCTATAATCCATTAGTTTAGATTTTTAGGTTAGAAGTTGGGTCCATTTCATATGTATATACTACTCAGTCCAGTTTGGATGTGAATTCTCCCCTTGAGCTCTACCTTGAATTGTAACATACCCTCCTTCCTAAAAAAGATGGAACAATTTTCTTCATTTGTTTGACCCAAAAATATTGCAACCTTACTCTACAAGGAAAGGTATGGGCTCAAATTATCCAAATATCCCTACTAATTAGTTTATATCACATTATCATCATGCCACAATATCATTTTTTCTACTCTCCTATTCCGCTCATTTACACGGGGTGTTATTTTGCATCAAATTTAACTTTTTTGTTTACAATTATTTCGGGACAGAGGGAGCATCATTTCTCGAATCATGAAAGGATTATCTGCGGTATGCATTGATAAGTGGTGGGGAAAATGGCTTCCCTTGATTTTCCCTTTTTTGCTATCCTTGTTTTATAGGAGTAATCCTTATTTGGATTTCTTCTTCAGATGTTCTACGCTTTGGATTTCTCAATGATATATTCATCATCTTATGCTTTCAAGGGACCTCTTAATGCATGCCACTGCTGAGTAGTAGATAGCCTATGAAGTCAACATCCTTTCATCATTTTTCCATTCAGCTTATATGCAGAAACTATTCATTTAGTGTGCATAGTGCTGGTATGAATGCTTTTGCTAGGTGTTGGGTTTAATTTGCTTTTGAGAAGTTCAACTGGTTACCCAGAGGTAAAGCATTTACGGTTCAAGATTATGAAAACCAAAACCAGTAATAAATAACCAGAAACCAAAATCGAAATCACTTGATAAAATAATATGATTATTTGTAAGAAAACGTTTGAATATTGCACTTGCATGAAACAAAAAACAGAAAAATGACGCAGAAAACATTTTTTTTCCCTGATTTTCTGTATAATCCATTTGAAAAAAAAAAAATTATGTTTCATCAGTGAAAAAGAGTGATATGTTGTCTAATGATGATTTCTGCACCTTGTCTGCATGTAGCCTCCTGCACATGGTTTTGTTGGCCTTCAATGCCTTCATCACGAAGATTCTTGTATCAATCAGCGGTGGTAGCAAATCCATGTTTTCAAGAAGACAAAATGTCATCGCCCTCTTACTTGTTGCTAGTCAGGTATGAAGGTTCATTCTCATGCAAACAGCTCACATCATCTTCTAAGTTACGCATTTTACTACGCTAAGCAATGGATTTTAAACTCTTGATCCTGGGCATAAACCTGTTACATCATTATCTGATGACATTTCAATAAATTCATTTTCTTCACGGTTGGATTTTCTGCTCAGGCGTTTTTATTATAGTAGCTACCAGCTGATCATATTATTGGGTTTTTTCTGATCCTCGCTTCATTCCATGTACTTGGAACGTCATGTTGATACGCGATATATGAGACCGTATGTACTGTTTCATCATTCCAAGTACATGATAGCACACATGGACATGTTATTTTGCAGAAAACCTTGCCTGTGACGGTAGCAGTTGTTGATCAGCTTGGTGGTGCACTTGGTTCGCCCGGCTTGCTTGTTCTTCCATGTGTCGCAGCCCACCTAAATCAGGTTTTAAAAGTTTGCTTTCACATTGTTCTCTGTTGTTGAGGTTGCGGTACATGACGCTGCAAGAATTGCCTCTTCATGCAGATCGTGTTCGACTCTTTTCTTGTCAACACTGTGCTAAGGAAATATTACCCCACCCCATCGCCCGAGGTATCATAGAGGCATCAAGGGAAGGAGAGTATGGTAAAAATTGAAGAAAAGGATTTCGAGAAATTGTTTGCTTCCCTAGAGGCAGTAGAACTTATGCAAAGACAACGTTCTTCTCATTGTCATCCCATTGAAAGGTATCATAATGATGCTGGTCGATATTGAACTGTAGTTTTTTTTTATGCTCGGAAACTTTTGATCTTAGAATGGTTTTTTGGCTCAGTGTGAAAAAGACTGGTGTGAGTTGGTTTGGTAGTCTCTCAATCTGCTGCTGTTGGTCTCATTTTGGCGTCTGTGTGTGGCGTTCGTGTACTCGGCATCGCTTGAGTAGGTAATTCGGTAGGAATGTGTTGTGCTGAAAGGGAAAACTAGAACTCCTTAGAATCTGTTGTACTTGACGTTCTTCAGCATTCACTTGCAAATTGAATTGACCATAAGAAACTCTCTTTCAAGCGCTGACTTTTTGCATTCATATGCTGTGTAGGGTTTTGATTCCAGCTGTCTTGTTTACTTTATGTAATTTTCGTTTTTCTTTGTACATAAAATTATCAAAAATTATAATTTTCAAAAATAATCCTAAACAAATATAGAGATTTTATATACCAAAAATTATAATTTCACACGCACCATTGTCGCCTTAGTCCCCTCTTCCACTCTCCATCTTCGTTGCTACCATCACTCCAGTTGAATCAGTTATCGAGCCACTCCCTTTCTCCCTCGCCTTGACATCGACGATGTAGTAGAGTTTTTCTAACGATCCTTCGATATCCTCCACGGTGGAGGAGTAGGGGATGTTGAATGCGATAACTCCGATGTCTGAAAACTCTTCCTTGGAGATTGATGAGATTTGTGAAGGGTTCGGTAGTGGTGGTGGTTTAGAGGATGGGGCAAAGGCAGCAGTGATGGAGGGGAGAGGAGATTAGGAAGAAATGTCATGATCATGGTGGAGTGGTGATGGTGGTGGTGGTGGTGATGATGGAGATGAGGGGAAGGAGGTGGTGTGGTGTTTGCGTTGCTAGCATTTTTGGGATGATGATGATGGATTATGGAGTATTTTCTTAAACTTCACTCTATTTTTTTTCTTAAAACGTTTTGTTTCATTTTGTTCAAAAATTTTGTTTGATTTTTGTTCATATGTCTTGTCTCATTTTGTTCAATTGTTCTGAAACAAAACAATCTTCGCACATCTAAGCAGGCATTTTATTTTTTTTCTTTCGGATTCTCTGTTTTTTCCCTTCATGCGTTCTGTTTTGTTTTGAATTGTCTACGTTCTGTTTGGGATTCCGATGAGATGATCGGATTACGATAACGTCTTCAATGAGTTGATGATGATGGTGGAAGTTGAGGTGGATGTGAGGATGTTTATGGGATGAAGAAGATAGGGGATTTAAATATATTAAACTAATATATTTATATTTAATTATATTATTTTAAATTTTATATGGTTTAAGAATTATGTTTCCGTATGTATGTTTTTTTGGGATTATATTTAATTCATATGTAGTTTTGTATAAATCATCATTCTTTGTATTATTACTACTAGTTTATTTTTGTTCTTGTTTTATGAGATACCAAAACACGGCCTTTTTATTATCCGCAATAAAAATAAGACCGATTGTGTCATTCCATCGAAGTCATGCAACTCTTCCCCTTTTTCATGGGATGACTTAGAATTATGGCACTATCTCTTCTAGATCCCATATAGGCATCAGTGCAGAACCTATATAAAAAAAATAATGATTTAATTACATTAAATCTCGCGCATATATGCGTGGAAATTTTGAACATAGCCATCAAACCCCATGCCCACTTTCCCCTAGTGCTTGCCTACCTCCCTGTCACTTGAGTCAATGGATATATGAACATTTCAATCACGTAATAACGATAATAACTAGTCTAAATCCCAAACTTAAAATATTATTACATTTTGAATAAAATTTGATGCATGTATAAAACAACAACCAATATAATTCTATCAAGCTCAGAAGAGGAATGCAAGATATAAGTAGTGTTATTAAAAATTGTTGTTGATTCCAGATGTTTTTAAAAGATGTTAGACCTATGATCCCAGCGTTGAAAAAAAGATTTAAGTATAATTGATGTAACCTTGCATTACTTTTCGTCCTAAAATAATAATAATATTTTGATTGTATATATTTTTTTTGCGAAGTTTGATTATAGAACTATCAAATATATTTTTAAAAAAATTATGTGAAATACATGATAATTTAAGTTATGTATTTTAATCTGTGACGTAATTTTCTTTTATTATTATAACAAAAAACAAAATTCCTCAAAATACGTACTAAATATTGAAGAAAAAAAGTCAAAGTGTTGCAATTATTTTGAGATGGAGAAAGTATATACTCTTTTTATCCTATAATTCTTGTAACACATATGTAATTTTTATTATTTCATACGTATGAATATAAGTCTCGTTTTCATATCAAATCATATCTAATCGTTTTTTAACATGTATTAGGTTGAAATATGTAAATTACACAATCATTGATATTTCACATTAAATTTATATAAAAAAAAAATTAAATTTGATCGTCGTTATATACATATCATGAGTATCCATCCATATCGTATAAGAATTTGGGAACGGAGTTAAGGTCCGTGAGTGATATCACCCCTATATATTATCGTTTGCTTTTAAACTTTTCATTTGGCATGTGCCATGCCCCTACCTACCCCACCACCTATGTGTTGCAGTCCTCCTCCCATAACCCAACTTGTCCATTTTCCCAATCAAGCTTCAAAGTCAAATTCATCCCCTCAAGTGCAATTGTAACCGAATTCAGCCAATCTCTCCATGGCCTAACTTTCATGTATTTCACCAAACAAACAAAAGGTCAAATCCCAAACTCTTAGAAGCATTACCCATAAGCTAGAAACTATGCTCAAGAAGATGGGATGCAGATCAAAAAGATCACAAAACTCATCGAACTTAAGCCTATGCACAACCCTTTTCTTCATAACAATCTTGGCGGTCACCGCCCTCTTCCTCCTCCACTCGAGCCCATCATCCCTTATTTGTTCATCCTTGATCGTCACTGGAGTCCGGGGGCGGTCATGGTCCGGTGATCTCCGGGCCGCTGACTTCGCATGGAACCGGCTCACCCTCGACGAGGTCCATCCTCCTAGGACCATCTTGAAGATCGCGGTCTTCTCCAGGAAGTGGCCAACCAGCTCCGTCCCTGGAGGGATGGAGCGCCACGCGTATACCCTTCATACCGCGATGGCTGCCCGAGGCCATCGGGTGCATATCTTCACGTCCCCTTACCCCAACTGTGAAGCTGCTGTGAAGGCAAGGCCTGTGAAGTATCCCCTGATCCATTGCCATGAAGCGCACCAGATGGGGCAGTGGAGATATAATAAGGCATGGGAGCAGTTTCTTGTGGAGGATAAGTTGGAGAGATTCGATGTGGTGCATTCAGAGAGCGTGGCGCTTCCCCATTGGCTGGCTTCCAATGTGCCAAACCTGGTGGTTTCTTGGCACGGGATCGCGTTGGAGAGCTTGCAGTCCAGCATTTATCAGGACTTGATTCGACTGCCCGATGAGCCCATGTCACCGGAATTTAACAAGAGCATTTATGGGGTTGTGCCAAAGGTGTTGCAGGAGATCAGGTTCTTTCACAAGTATGCTCACCATGTTGCCATCAGTGATAGCTGCGGTGAGATGCTTAGAGATGTGTACCAGATCCCTAGCAGAAGAGTCCATGTGATCGCCAATGGTGTCGACGACAATGACTTCAGGGAGGATGCTCGCTTGAGGACTGACTTCAGGACCAAAATTGGCATACCAGAGAATGCAAGAATAGTTCTAGGGATCGCCGGGCGGCTTGTCAAGGACAAAGGGCATCCGCTGCTCTTTGCAGCCTTCTCAAAGCTCATAAAGCACCACCACGATGTCTACCTTGTAATCGCAGGGTCCGGGCCATGGGAAGGCCGGTACAGGGAAATAGGACCGCAAGCGCTGGTTCTTGGTTCGATGAATCCATCTGAGCTCACGGCATTCTATAATGGAATTGACATATTTGTCAACCCGACTCTGAGACCTCAAGGCCTCGATCTCACGCTTATGGAGTCAATGATGGCTGGTACTCCTGTCATGGCATCAAGATACCCGAGCATCAAAGGGACTATCCTCGTGGAGGAAGAATTCGGGTTCATGTTCGCTCCGAATGTTGATTCGTTGCTCGAGGCATTCGAGGTCGTAGTGAAGGAAGGTCCAGAGAGGCTGGCGCAAAGAGGGAAGGCCGGTAAGGCTTACGCACACTCGATGTTCACAGCAAGGAAGATGACATTAGCATATGAAAGGCTATTCCTTTGTGTCAAGAATGAATCATTTTGTATGTACCCCTAAGTTCATATTGATCCGTTTATTCATACAGCTTTAGAACTGTTTTTCCTATTAAAAAAAAAAAACCACATACGAAAAATCTCGCATTTGTTATGTCCAGAGTAATTGTAACGTTTCGAGATTTTCTGTTCAATAACTGTCACATGTGACGTTATTGCCGCTCCAAATTTCATGCGAAGCAAGACAACAAAATTACAAAGGGTTTAACTATCAGAAACATAAGAAACTAACAAGAAATATCCAACTTACAGTCTTAAATTATATTAAAATCAAATGTCCAGAAATATATGTGAAATGTTACAACAACCTGAATTTAATCAATATCATTATGAAACGATCCATCCAATTATCCTTTATTACCTAAGACAAACACATAATCCTGAGCTCGAATGCCCAACAATACAAGATACATGTCTATTTCAGGGGTCCGGCAAGTTTATTATATCATGTGTTTCTCATACACAAAAGGATGTAATGCAAACAACACCGATCAATCATACGCCAAACAGAAATATATAAATACGTACAGAATAATAACTCAAGTTGATCAGGTTAATCCTTGTTACATTACCCTTAGCCTTTATTAAAGCTTTTAAGGCTCTACATCAATTTCATGTAATGTCATGTTAATTTTTGTGATTTTTACAAGTTGATGACATGGGAAGGCTTAACATAGGAATTTAATATAGTTATCTAGTATGGTCATATTAGGAATAATTAAATAAGGTTTATGGTATCTGTAGTTGATCCAGGATGGTTAATTTTAACCAAACACGGTTCACTTGAAGCTGCTGCGTGCACGCGAAAGAGTTAATTACTCCCTCCTTACCTAGTCATGTAACCGTAACCCTCCCATTCATTGATAATTACAGGAATTGTTTCATATTCAGAATTCCCAGACTTATAACATAAGATTAATTATATTAATTTCGTATAACGTCATATTTAATTATACTCGACGTTAATTGAAAATAATTCCTCATAAATCATGAGGGTCATGTATTTTTGTAACGTTCTCTAAAGTTTTTCAGGATTAATAATTCGTTACAAAAATAATATACAATCAATCCAGGGTACCACACATCGAGAACAAACAGTATTCAAGAATCTTTATTATAATCTATAATATTCTTGTGACTACATCATTACTCTTTTAGGTATACAAATTTATCATTTAAGGCCGGCAGGAATATCATAATTTTATTCTTTTATTTAACATGCAAGTATGTAATCAAACAGTCACACAAATCAAGTCACGCACATCCAAATATTTAATTTAGGGTAACGATGTATATTACCTTGTCATTTTTATAAAATTAGAAAGTTCTTCAAATAATCCCAAGGTTAATCCTGCTCCTTCGTAACGTTTGTACCTACAATAAAATTAATAATATCAGTATCCTCGTGACATATTAAAGAGTTAAAAATAATATATTATGTACACATAAGTGTACATAATCCTAATATGCGTTCATAGAGAATAAATCCCCTTCCATATCCGGCTGGACATGCAGAGTGGCCGAGTTCGGGTCAGTTTCAGGCAAGGCGGGGCGGAGGACGCCTGCGAAGGCTGAATCAGGGTCGTCTGTGGTCGGAGCTTGCTCCGACGAGGCTTGGTGAGGCCAAGGAGGAGCTCGGGGTTGACGACGAGTGGTAGCGAGGCTGTTTTCCAGCCTTGTCGGTGGCGACAAAGGCGAGGCGACGTCGGGGCTGCTGGATCCGATCGTTTTTTGTTGTTTCCGTCGTCGGGGATGGTTGACTGGGACGAGGTGTTGTCGGATTTTGTCGGACACCAACGTTCCATGGATCGTGTCATACGAGACGAAAGCGAAGACGAAGACGAGTTACTTATCCTTTTCTCTATCTCTGTTCTCGGTCAAGATGCTCAGGTTTGATGTGCATTAGAAGTAGGGTTGAAGGTAGTATTTAGGCTAGTTACTGAGACTTTTATGAGAGTAGTGAATGGGTCGTTGGAGATTTAAATTTTTTTAAGCCAATTAAATCGTCTCAAAAAAATCCCCAAAATCCTCTTATGTAGTTTTAATCCTATGATATCTTATGAAATAAATAACAATCGATAATGTGAGTTGGTTAGATATATTTATAATTATCCCGAATTTTAGGGATATTACATCTCTCCCTCCTTCCAAGAAGTTTCATCCTCGAAACTTGATTAGTGTAAAAAATAGGAACTTACTTGAGAATAAATAAGGGTATCATTTTCTCATATCTTTTTCCAACTCCCAAGTTGTTTCTCGAGTGGTATGGTTAGTACATCATACCTTGACCATAGGTATATCTCTTCGTTTGAGCACTTTTATCAGGTGATCTATTATCTCCTATGGCCTTTCCTCATAACATAGGTCCTCATTGAGATTTACTTGTTCATGCTGAATTATATGTTTTGGGTCGAGTTCGTATTTTCTCATCATGAAAACATAAAAGATATTATAAATGCCAGCTAGTCCTACTGGCAATGCCAACCGATAGACAAGTTCACCCATCCTTTTAAGAATTTCAAACGGCCTTATGTAACGAGGATTGAGTTTTTCTTTTTTACCAAACTTCATAACACCCTTAGTAGGTGAAACTTTTAAGAAAACATGATCACCAACTCGAAATTCTAGTGGCCTTCTTCTCACATCTCCATGGCTCTTTTGGCGATCTTGAGCTGCCTTCATTCGGGTTTGAATAAGCTTGATCTTGTCTACGGTTTCTTGTACTAACTCTAGTCCCACTACTAGAGTATCTTCAATATCAACACAGCAGATGGGGAATCGATATTTCCTCCCATACAAAGCCTCGAATGGCGTCATGCCGATGCTTGCATGGTAACTGTCGTTATAAGCAAACTCTATCATTGGCAAGTGAGGATCCCATCAACCCTTGAAGTCAATTACATATATCCTTAACATATCTTGAAGAGTTTATATCATACGCTCAATTTGTCCATCAGAAATAGGGTGAAAAGCCGTGCTAAAATTCAATCTGGTTCCAAAAGTCTTCTGTAATCCTTGCTAAAATTGTGCTTGAAACCTATTATCCCTATCAGATACTATTGAACTCGGCGCACCATGTTATCTCATGGTCTCATTCACATATGCGTCTGCTAGACGATCCACACTCCAAGAAGTCTTGATGAGGAGAAAATGAGCAGACTTGGTCAGTCTATCCACTATCACCCATATTGAGTTCATACCATAAATTATTGATGGTAGTTCTACAATAAAGTCCATGAAGATTGAATCCCATTTTCCAAGGGTTGTAGTAATCCTCTCGATTTTTGGTGCTCGATCTTTACCTGTTGATAGGTAATATATTTGGCTACGAACTCAGCAACCTGTCGTTTCATGTTACTCCACCAAATGTTGGCGAAGATCTTGATACAACTTATTACCTCCAGGATGTATGGAATACGGTGTCTGATGTGTTTTCTCAAGGATTTTTCACTTTAGATCCACACCCTTCGGAACACAAAACCTTCCATGAAATCTCAAAGATCCATCTTCACGGACAACAAATCCCGGTGTCTTTCCATCTTGAAACTCTTGTCCGATCCGTTGTATTTTTTCATCACTCCTTTGAGCTTGCAAAATCTTCTCATACAAGGTAGGCTAGACTTACAAGTACCTTAGAAAATCTATATGAGACTTGGAAACCACTGTAATGTTCAACTTACAAAAATCCTCAAACAATTTGTCTTGCATAATCATCAACTTGTGAAGACTCCACTCTGCCCTTCTGGACTTACGGCTTAAAGCATTAGCGTTGCCCAGATGATACTGAATATTCAGGTCATAATCCTTCAATAACTGAAGCCATCTCTGTTGCCTCATATTCAGCTCCTTCTGCGTGAAGATATACTTCAAACTCTTGTGATATGTGTAAATCCGACATGAAATACCATATAAATAATGTCTCCAAATTTTTAATGCAGAAACTATCGCTGCTAGTTCCAAATCCTGTGTGGGATAGTTAAGCTCATATGGCTTCCATTGTCTTGACGCATATGATATCACCTTATTATGCTACATCAACATGCATCCCAAGTCTTATTTGGAAGCGTCACTATAAATGCAAAACTCCTTCTCACTTGAAGGTAAAGCCAAAATAGGAGCCGAAGTAAGTCGATCCTTTAACTCCTGAAAAATGTTCTCGTACTTTTCTGTCCAACCAAACTTCATTGTCTACCTAGTAAGGTTGAAAAAAGGTATTGCGATCCTATAGAAACCTTCAATGAACATTTGATAATATCCTACTAACCCCATGAAATTTTTTTAGCTTTCGTAACATTTGTCAGTCTAGACCATTCAGTAACCGCTTCTATTTTCTTAAGATCTATTTTAATTCCTTCTTCAGAAATTACATGTCCCAAGAAAACTATTTCTTTCAACCAAAATTCATATTTTTTGAACTTGTCATATAACTCATTTGCTCGTAACGTCTCCAAGGTAGTCCATAGATGCTCTTCATGCTCTAGGTGATTACAAGAGTAAACAAGAATGTCATCGATAAACACTACAACTAAACGATCCAGATACGGTTTGAAAACTCTGTTCATCAGGTTCATGAAAATTGCAGGTGCATTTATGAGATCAAATGGCATGACCACGAATTCATAATGACCATAACGAGTCCTGAATGCGGTCTTCGGAATGTCGTCTGCCTTAATACATAGCTGGTGATACCCTGATCGAAGATGTATCTTGGAACACTAACTCCCTAAAGTTGGTCAAATAGATCATCGATTCGAGGTAAAGGATAGTGGTTCTTGATGGTGATCTTGTTGAGATCCCGGTAGTCAATGCATAGTCTCATGCTTCCATCCTTCTTCTTAACAAACAAGACATGTGCTCCCCATGAGGAAACACTAGGTTATATATAACCTTTCCTAACAGTTCTTCAAGTTGAGTCTTCAACTCCTTGAGCTCAGCTGGGGGCATAAAAATATGATGCCTTCAAGATCGTGCTACACCAGGTACTAGTTCAAAGCTGAAGTCCAGCTCACAAGTTGACGGTAGTCTCGGCAGATCATATGGAGAAACGTCAAGATAGTCCCGTACTACGGGTATGTCATCGACACTAAGCTCATGTTGCACCGTTGACTCAAGACTGTATAAGAAACCTTGACACTTTTTCTTGAAAAGTTTGCACGGTATCATAATAGACACTATCTATAAGTCAGGTCTTGATCCTTCCACAGTTGTGACACTTTACATTGCTTGCGGATTTGCTCAGGCTACCACCTCCGATGCTTCGACTCATTCCTTGTGTCAATTGCTGGCTGTGGGGTGCCTTTGAGAATCTCTGAGTATGGCTACTCTGTTGTGAAGGTGCTCCCTTTCTCTGGCTTAAGGCTTTACTACCACCTCCGAGTCTGATCCACAAGCTTGCGTGTTCCTTGCCTCTGATTATCAACCCGATCGAAGATAGCACATTCTAGTTTCACTGCTCCGTCATACATCTTCTGATAGGTAGGTTTGAGGAGTCAGGTCGATACGTAGTATGTAGTTCAAGCCGCCAAGAAATTATCTCTGGTTTTCTGTATCATGTGCATAGAATGCTGGTTGGAATCGTAACATATTCGTGAATTTCGAAGCATACTCCGACACCGTCATGGTTTCTTGTTTTAAGTTGAGAAACTTATAGCTCTTCTCATATTAGAGGGACTCAGGGTAGAACCTTGCTCTAATTGCGACCTTGAAGTTTATCCATCCAAATCTTTCCTCCTCGGTCATTTCCTCAGCAATGCTCCACCAAGCGTCTGCTTTACCTTTGAGATAGTACAAAACAAAGGTGATCGTTAAGTTATCAGAATACTGAATTGCATCGAGTAACTTCTTGAAACTTCTTAGCCAGTCTTCATTGTTGGGGTTAGTCTTGGTGTCAAAAACTTAATGCTTTTATATATATATATATATATATATATGTTCTAGTTTCAATTCCATGACGTTGTTAGGGCTAAAAACTGATACGTTGGTTGTTTTATATCTTTCCCTGTCCAGACTCGATCAGGAACATCAAGATCCAAAGGAATGCAAGGAGTAAGGTTAATAACATGAACAATGATATTCAAAGCCTCACCCCAAAAGGATATCGTTAGCTGTACGTGTGAAAGCAAACATCTCACACTTTCAACAAGTGGTCTATTCGTTCTCTCATCAAACCCATTCAATTGAGGCGTCTTTTTATGTCTGATACCCATTTATCTGTAATACTCATCAAAGGACCACAATATTAAACTTTTGTAATATAATGGAGGAGGCACAACAAGTTGTGGTGCTCTAAGCAATTCCAGCAGTTTTCAGTAATTTCTAGTCCAACTATTTTCAGTAATTCGGCTCCAACTGCTTTCAGTAATTTAGTTTTAAATAATTCCAGTCCAGTAGCTTCAGTAATTCCAGTTCCAACAACTTGCAATGATTCCAGCTCTAGCAGCAGCTTTCAGTAAGCTTTAACATCTTTTAGTAATTCAGAAGCCCATCACTTGTAATGCACATGGTTGGCATTTAGAATAAAGAAATCCATTGAAATGCCAACCCATTGTAAGGATGCCCATGATATTCTCTGCTGTAAGGAAGCACCATGACATTCTCCACTATATTACAGCAAGGATAGTTGTAATGGAAATTGTTGTTGAATGAAAAGTATTATTCTTAGCTTCTTCTTCTTCTCCGTAGTTTCTCTCTGGTTCTTTTCTTTTGTTGTAGTTCTTTTCAGTTTACATAGGTCTTAATCCAATACTAATAGTATTGCAATTATCAGTTACTTACAGCAACAATCCCATTCTTACAGCAAAAGATTGCTGTTGTCTTGTTGCTGCGCCTCCATTATATTACAACTTTCTTTCTTTTTCCTGCTTATTCAATATTAATTTTTTGTTCCCCAGTTGTAAAGAAGCGAGAGAGGGATAGGAAATAGTATGAGCATAAGGATAAATATAGGAAGGGACAAGTATTACTGTTGCATGCATAAGCCAACAACCTATTAAAAAAAATGAAACAATTAAAATTGAAAAAAATCAAATGAAAAATTAAATAAAACATTTAAACCAACATTGGATGGAGAAAATCCTGCAACATCAAACTTGGCTGCTGTTGAGGCCTGCAACATCTCCCATTTCCGCATGTAGCAAGGGAAAAGTGTTGATGCTGCATGTAGAAGTCAACGAAGTGCTGCGAAGCAATTTTCACCCAAAAAAAAGAAATTCAAACATTTAAATTTTAAAAAGATCAAATTAAAAATTAAGGAAATAAGAAGTATAAGGAAACCATTGATTGATAAATTTTCACCGAAATCCTCAAGTATGAGGATAAAGAGTCAGTTGAGGAACCTTGTTGGAAATGCTTTTAGCAGAGATAAGAATGCCTAGTGATCGAACTTGTAATACATAAGTAATACATACACCTAGATGTAAGACGAAAATAAAATTATATAGACACTTGAAAATAAATAAATAAATAGGTAAGTCTCTCTCTCCACCCCATCCCGAAATTGTTATTTAGAAACATATAATTAGTAGTTGGAAACTAGGAAGAAAATGCCACGGTCCGAAGAGCTGTACACATGATTAAAACGTCACTCCATCCCCATCTCATGTAAATAATACATATTTTTAAATATTTTATTTTTTAATGATATTAAAAATATCTTAAATTATCACAAAATTAAAATTCATAATTTAATTATATTTATTTTTTCATATCAATTTTATAAAAAAAATTGATTATATTAAATTAGATTTTAAAAAATGTATCATCGTAATAATAATTATTATGAGATGAAGTATTTTACTTAACGAAACCATATTCCTCGGACGATGTTTATCCTGTCTAACTCATACTTATGTCATAATCATATTGCAGTGTAATGGGGACGGAGTAAACAAGAAAATCTCTCCAGTAATCAAAGTACCGATAGAACAATGCCTCGGGTGGACAAGATAAAAAGTTAGAACCAAAGCAAACACAGTAACACGAATCCATCCTCATGGCATCAGTGTGGCTGCATCTTCAATCCCCAAATCGTGAAATCTCCCCTTTTCAATCCCTCCAATCCACCATCAAAACCACACCCAAATTCACCATCAGTCCTCGCCATCTCTCACCAAACATCAATTTCACCTCACCCAATTGCCTCAAACCCAAATGGGCATGTTCCGTTTTCAAGATTGACCCAACAAATTCAACAAACATTCAAGGAAACCCACAAACGAAATCCAAGGGTGAGAAGGTTGATGTAGCATCGAGCAGGAGGTTGATTCGTGGGTTCTGCAACGTGGGTCAGACTAGGAAGGCCGTTAGGGTTTTAGAGAAGCTCGAGGAATTTGGGTTTGTACCTGATGCTTTCATGTACACTGCGATCGTTGACGGGTATTGCAAGGAGAAGAATGTCGATAAGGCGCTCGAGGTTCTGGACCGGATGAAGGTTTCCCCGACCGTCGTGACTTATAATATCTTGATCGAGGCGGTGTATGAGAAGAGAGGACTAAGGGAGGCGAAGGAGTTCTTGGATGAGATAAGGAGGAGAGGTTGTAATCCTGACGTTGTCACGTACACGATTCTTCTTCAGGCGATGTGCAAGGAGGGGAGGTTGGATGATGCCATCGAGCTCCTGAATAAAATGCTTTCGACCTATGGTGTTCGGCCGGATGTGACCAGTTATACTAAAATCCTCGAGGGTTTGTGTACTGTTGGAAGATGGGTTGATGTAGATAAGATTTTGGTTGATATGACGAGCAAAGGGTTGTCTCCTGATGTTTTCACATTCGGAATAGTGATAAGCTTCTTGTGTAGGCAAGGGTTTCTCGGTAGAGCGACTTTTTTGTTGAAAATGATGCCAAGCTATGGTTGCACGCCAAATGATGTATGTTACAACCCTCTGATCCTGGCTTTTTGTAGAAAGAAAAATGTTGAGAGGGCGATGGAAGTCTTGGATGAGATGGCGTCGCAAGGTTGTTACCCCACCATTGTCACCTACAACATTTTGCTCTCTGCTCTGTGCGAAGATTGGAGAGTTGAGGATGCAGTAGAGTTGCTAAATCAGTTGAGTTTCAAGGGCTGCTCGCCTACACCTTATAGTTACACTATTGTGATTGATGGTCTGAGCAAGGTGGGGAAGACAGTACAAGGGCTGGAGCTTGTAACCGAGATGATAAACAAGGGACTCCAGCCAGATCTTGTGATTTACACTTCCCTTTTTGCAGGGTTTGCGAGAGATGGAAAGCTAGATGAAGCGCTTGATCTCCTCGAAAGATTTGAAGAAATGGATATTACTCCTGACATAATTATCTGTAATTCCATAATGTCTAGACTATGCAAGACCGGACAGACAGGTCGAGCAAACGATTTCTTAGGTTATATGGTATCCAAGGGATGGAATCCGGATGAACAATCCTACAGGATTCTCATCGAAGGTACTGCGTCCGAGGGTCTAGCTGAAGAGGCTCGAGAGTTGCTCGAATAGTTGGTTGCTAGAGGATTTGTGAAGACTACCTAGGCTTAGGATATTGCAATGAAGATGTAGCAAGATTATACATGTAACCGGATTTCAGAGGCTTCTAGTTAGTTACTGCAGGACTTGTCAGTTTGTTCTCACATTTTGCTAGGTAGCATATTTGTTTAGGTTCATGTCATCAGTTCTATATCTATCATTTTCATAAATTTCTGCCGTAGTTCAACAATATTGGGTGCCTTTACTGCTGGTTTATTCTTTTGTTGCGGGGACGATTCAAGGCTGTCAACACAGCACTTGAAGCATCCATTAAGCCCCAGCGACACTGTGCACCAGGACATGCTAGGCTTTTGCCGTGGCATCTCTTGTGCTTGTACTTCAAGTTCACCCACGAGCACTAATTATGTAGATGTATCAGTTGCTTTACTCCATGGCTGATTAAGCTTCACAAGCTCTGAGGATGAAGACGAAGAAAGGGGAGAAACAGAAAACCAGATAACTTTGTGTTCTCTGAAGTAAATTTAGTAGTGCTTGTATCATGGACAATTGTACATGTCCAATACTTTATAAATGCAAACAATGATGGCTAGTCATGTTTGTGGAAGTTAATAGAAAACCTGAGCCAACCAGCATAACTTGAGCCAACCAGCATAGTGGCTAACCCAGGGTTCCGCGATGCTTGATGCGAGTAAATTGAATCCAATTCCGATCAATGAAGATAAAGGCTTAGTAGCGAGGTCCAAGTCCAAGGACGAAAGATAAATCTCAGGTAGAGTGCTATAAGTATCATAAGGTTGGGACACTACTCGATAGAGTGTTCAGAGAATAAGAATAGAGGGAGAAAGTCAAGTTCTACGAATGTGATAGAAGGAAACCACGACAACGAAGACGAAGAGCTCTACACGATCTCAGAGTCACCGGATCTCCAGACAAGTTCTGGATGTTCTTTTTATATTTTCCGGAGTGGAGATCTTTTTCACGAGTAGTTACCTAGTATTGGAGGTGTCATATGGATGGGTAATGATGTGACATGAAAGATTCTTAAAATAGGTACGGTCAAGATTAAGATGTTTGATGGGACTGTTCGTACTTTGGAAGATGTCAGTTTTGTTCCAAGTGTGAGAAAAAATTTGATATCAATTGATGTATTGAATTTCAAGTGTTGCAGGATGTCCGTGAAGGATGGAGTGATGAGAATATGTAAAGGCGCTATGCTCGTGATGAAGGGTCAGAAGGTTGACAATCAGTTTAGGTTAATTATGAACGCGGTTGTGATGAACGCGGTTGAGGAGACTATACTTCGAGGACACTCGTACAACAATCGAGAGTGTCAAGATACCGAGGGATGGATCAGATGATACGGTCTCAGATGGTTCACGTACAGATGATAAAGTTTCAGTTAGTCATCGGGGGACTATCGAATTTGGTGGAGCCAAACTTGCTGAGTGTAGATTATATATGACGCATAGAGCACGAGAGGTGCAAATTGAGAATGGCTCAGGTAGCAAAAGAGATACAGGTGTCAAAGATCAACGGATGACAGAAAGCACTGAAGATGGTAAAACATCATCGAGGATGATTGGTCAGTACAGGTGGGTGTCGAAGGCTGAAACAAAGGTGGTGAGCCCCCTACCATAGGAAACAAGATGCAAGGTTGTGCCTAAATGAGGTACGAGGGTGATTACTCAATCTAGATGGCTTTGTATGTTTCAAGATCTCGAACCAAGGTGGAGATTGTTGAAGATTGGCTCAAGATTTCATCGAGGTTTATTTATTTATTTTTTATATGAGTAGATTATATTTTGTGATAAATATCTTTAGGATAAATCTTTTAGTTAAATATCTTCAATATACAATTCTCTATGAATAATAAAGGTTATAGAGAGACTGATAATGACTTGTTTTAGGGTTTGAGCATAACACAATAGAGAATGAGTGAGTTGAGAGAGACGATCTTTATAATCACGTGATTCGATTACTGAATTGTTTCTTATGAGTTTTTTCTCCCTACGATTGGATTTTTTTCCATGTTAAATCTTCCGTTGTTGCTTTATTTCTTATTAGTGTTGATCATTATTTAATTGTGCTATCTCGATCTATCGAATTCTTACGTTGAATTCGTGTCGAATTTGTATCAGTAACTATACGGTAGACTAGCAGTGGTCTACCTAGGCTAGAACTTGAATAATTTTCAAGTCTAGCAATTGAGCAATCAATAACATCAACTCGATGTACGTTTGATCACATATTAGGCACCTCTCATGTCTTAGAATCGAGTGAAACAGTCGAATGTCATCAATCAGAGAAATGTGATTCCACGGCCATGAGAATTGTATAATAGCATATTTGGTCTTGAATTTATACGTGAGGATAACAAAATCATGACGACCAATAGACTTTTTTGTGGATGGAAGTAATATGAGATCAGCGATGGAATAAACCCTAGCTGTTAAAATGAAAAGATGGATGAGCCGATCAGGTACAATGAAAAACTCTTGGCTTGTGTAAAGGAAAAAGGAAGGAAAGTGCACGATTTGATTAAGATGCGACAGAAGTAAACTGTATTCGACTGAAGGGCAAATCATATCACGGATGATTTTATTTTCTCTCAAAAATGAATCAATCCGTTTAAAAAGAAGAAAAAAAAAGATGTATCCCCCTCATCTGTAATTTGAAAAAAAAAGGCCAAATTCCAAGTAATTTCCACTAATTTAAACCGTTGTCAAACTTAGAGTATGGAGCCAAATTCCCTCAATTTGAATTATGAATTCGATTTTTTGTAGACTTTACTTAATTATGAGAGGGAAAAATTATTTTGCCTTGCCAAATTAAAATCGAAAGAATTGTAAAAGTTTCTTATTGCATCAATATTAATTATATAAAGTCACAATCATCATTTTATTTTTATTTTTATTTTTATTTATTTATTTTTTTGGGTTGGTATAGTCGGCCATCCTGGGCTTTTCCAAGAGAACTTTTTCTTGAGTTGATAAATTGGGCCTGAATGAGCTCCTTCCAAAAGATTTGATTGATATCAAACTAAAACCGTGCAGTAAGCCATACTTGACAAACCATATCAAACCAATTGCTATTCATTACAAGGGGAGTTCTTCTTACCTCCGATACATGATGAATAAAGTGAAACTTTGAAGGGAGTCATTCTTACCTCCGATACATGATGAACAAATTGAAACTTTGAAACATGATGGAGAAGACAAATAGAGAAAAAACTTTTCATGCAGTTATAAATGTTACATGAATGTCTACCTTCATACAGTTGTATATAAGAATCGTCGCATAACATAAGATCAGATATTGATTTGAGCATTTTGGAGCCAAAGCAACTCATACAAAATAGATCATATATTTTCATTCTTGATCTTCGACACATTACAACCACAGGCTAGACCGACAATGCGCTCATACAAAAATTGATCATATATTTTCATTCTTAATCATCGACACATCACAACCACAGGCTAGACAGACAATGCGGCACATGAAGAATACAGTTCTAGAAGCCACATACGCATATACAACACAACTAAAGAAGGAACTGGATAATCGTATATTATCACACTCGCAATCTGCAATAGTTCACAAAAGCTAGCTTTTGGCTATCATTCAGCAATTAGTGGTAGTTGGGATCTTGCACTTGGAAGGAAGAGCCAATATAAGAAAAGGATCATCCCAAGTGCAGGCAGCAACGGTGGTAGCAATCGGCTATCGGGACAGCAGGGTTCGGCCGGCTCACGGCTGGCTTGCAAGCATTGAGTCCGTCTGAGCTCATGTTACTGTGGCTGAACCCATTACATTGTGATACAAGCATCACTAGAAGAGCACAAAGCACCATGTTTCTCATCATTGCCATGTTTTGGAAAGGATATCTCTTGGGATCAGTTATACTAGATTGAGGTTCAGTGATTGCTCAGCCTGAATAAGGGGTCCACGACCCATCTTGAATGATGAAATCCTGTATATTTTTCATAAGAGAAGCCATGACGTTAAATTAATAAACCATACATCACCAGCTAATGTACTGTACTCAACATGAATCAACTGAATGAAACTTAATCATAGCTCTGCAACAAGAAACTGAACGGTTTTGATCAGGTGAAATTGCCTTTGCTACGCCTCTCCATATACCTCTTTATGATCTTCACCTACAAAAATACAACAACAATAAATCACAATAACAATAGATCAAATCTCTCGCTACACAATAGAAACCAGCAGCCACAGTTACAGGCTTACATCAGATTGACAGATTCTTTATTCCACTTGTTGGTTTGCAAAGTCAACTTCCAGCGGCAGGCTAGATCGAAGTCGAAACATAGTCAGATTGTCGTGAAATTCGATGAGCGCATATCAAACTCATCAATCTTTAATAAAATAAAAACAAAAAACTAACCATGTGTCGTTTAGATCCATATAGGCTTACATATGGCATTGCTATGGTAACTGCAGAACTACGACAGTTCTGCCGTTTTGCGTTGTTGATTTGGGGTGCGTGTGGATACCGGAAGCCACAGGTACCATATTTTCTATTAACCAAATCTTTAATGAAAACCTAATATGTCGTTCAGATCCATATAGACTGACATATCGCATTGCTATGGTCACTGTAGAATTGCAACAATTCTAATGTTTTGCTTTGTTGATTTGGTGGGTTTGCAGATAACGGAAGCCACAGGTACCATAATTTCTATCAACCAAGTACGCATTCACATCCAAGGAACCAATTTTAGATGTTGTAAGTGCCATGTGACACGGACTGGGCTTGGAGTCTGGCCCGAAACATGACCCGATCCAAGAAAACCTCTTATTGAGCCCATGTTCCGGAAAGTTCTCTACTCTTCTAGCAAACTCTCCAAACTTGTAAATACTTAGATATTTACCTAGAAGAGTCTAGAACATTCTCGTAAAACCTAGGGTTGGAGGATTCTAGACATCGGGTTCTAGAGCCTTCCATTGAGGTGTATATAAGGAGACCTTGGTTCATTTGCCAAGCCATCCTCGGAAACTCAATTCAAGCAATACAAAGCATCCAAGTTCTCCCCAAACACTCACACTCTCAAAGTTCTTTACTCGATTGCTAAGCACTCTCATAAGTTTTGAGCATCGTCTCGAGAAGAAAAAGCTGAACTTAGATACGAAGCCAAGCGTGTCTAGGTGCCGCACGGTCTTGAAACATTGAGCCCGTGATAGTTGGTATCAGAGCTCGGTTTGTGTGAAAAGTTGCGCTCGAGTAAACAATGGCAAGTGATCTTACTCACGTTGGTGGAGACGTTGAGCAAGACAAGAAGGCCAAGAAGAAAAGAGGGCAAACCGTAGAGAAGGCCATGTCGAGGGAAGACATTGACGATGTGGAGGTACGGCTTGGAAGGACGGAACTTGCAATTGCGGATGGGCAAGACAGGTTCAACGAACTTGATGCTCAGTGGGAAGAGCATGATTCCCGCATGAAGGCGCTGGAAGAAGAGCATGGCGAGCTTCGTGGGGAAGTCCAAGCTCGGCTAAACCTGGTCGTCGAGGAAACCTCTAAGTCAGGTGATGCTCTACGTACTCTCTTTGGAGAACTTAACTCTCTTAGGGAAGAGAATGCTATGCTTAAAGAGGAACTCAAACGGCTTATGGCGGAGATGACTATTGTCAAAATAGCTGTGGCACAAGACAAGGGTGCATCACCGTCTAACCCGATCATCACTCCTTCGAGGGTGGACGTTCCTAGGCCAAAAACGTATTATGGCGTTAGGAACGCGAAGGAGATAGATAACTTCTTATGGAGCCTGGAGCAATACTTCAAGGCTTCGGGCATCACGGGGGATGCCTACAAGATAGACCATGCTACGCTCTATCTTGAAGATACCGCTAAGCTTTGGTGGAGACGGCGGTATGCGGATGTCGAAAAGGGAACTTGCATCATTAACACTTGGGAAGAGTTCAAACAAGAGTTAAAGAAATATTTCTTCCCCGAAAGTGTCGAAAGAGAAGCCCGCAGCAGGCTAAGACATCTCACCCAAAAGGGAACTTTGCGAGACTACGTGAAGGAGTTCTCGGAGATACTCTTGGAGATCCCGAACTATCCTGACTCCGAGGCCTTCTTTACTTTTATGGATGGCTTGGCGAATTGGGCGCGAATGGAGCTAGAACGGCGTGGAGCTCAAGACCTCGCTACGGCCATGGCCATCGCCGAAAGCCTTATTGAGTACAAGAAGTCCGAAACCAAGCCAAAACCAAAAGTACTCAAGGGCAAAGGTGGGGGAGATGACCATAGGGAGGGATCCTCAAAGAAACCAAAGGAAGCCATCCATAAAGCAGAGAAGGATAACAAACGAGGTGAACGAACCTTGCAATGCTTTCTCTGCAGCGGACCTCACGTTGCTCGCGAATGTCCTAAGCGGAGAGCTCTCTCGGCTATGATCGAAAAAGAGGAAAGACAACAAGAGGAACAACAAATGGGGTCTTTACAAGTCCTCAATGCTATCAAGGCACATGTTGAATCTAAAAGGCGAAGGATGTTCGTCTACACCAAGGTCGGGCCGCATGAATTCAAGGCCTTGGTGGACACATGGGCGTCGGATAACTTCCTGGGAGTAAACGAGGCCAAACGATTAGGTCTCAAATACGAGAAAGAGGGAGGATGGCTCAAAACCGTGAATTCCGATCCTATCGCCATCCATGGTGTCGCCCGAAACGTAAAGGTCAGTCTCGACACTTGGTTTGGACTTGTCAATTTTTCTATCGTACCCATGGACAATTATACTATGGTGCTTGGAATGAAGTTTTTGGACAAGGTGCGAGCCGTGCCCATTCCCGTTATCAACACCATGTGTATATTCGAAGAAGGAATTGCTTGCATGGTACCGTTGGCAAGAGAAGGGGCCTCGAAATCCCTCTCGGCCATGCAGCTCGTGAAAGGGCTAAAGAAGACAGAACCCACGTTTCTAGCAGCATTAAAAGTGGAGGATGAAAGACTAATGTCTGACGTGCCCAAAGTGATCAATGATGTCTTGGAGGAATTCCAAGATGTTATGCCCCCTGAGTTGCCTCCGAGGCGAGAAGTCGATCATGTGATCGAACTGGAACCAGGTGCAAGACCCCCAGCCGCGGTGCCATACCGCATGGCTCCTTTGGAGCTTGAGGAGCTAAGGCGACAGTTGAAGGAGCTGTTGGATGCGGGGTTCATCCGACCTTCGAAAGCTCCCTATGGTGCCCCGGTATTGTTTCAAAAGAAACATGATGGCTCGCTGCGGATGTGTGTAGACTATCGAGCACTAAACAAGATCACGGTGAAAAACAAGTATCCTATCCCTCTCATTGTTGATCTATTTGATCGACTTGGAGACGCTCGATGGTTTTCCAAGCTAGACTTACGGTCCGGATATTGACAAGTCAGAATTGCCGAAGGGGATGAGCCGAAAAGAACATGTGTTACCAGGTATGTTACCAGGTACGGCTCCTACGAGTTTTTGGTAATTCCTTTTGGACTAACCAATGCACCTGCCACATTCTGTATTTTGATGAACAAGGTGTTTCAACCATTCTTGGATCAGTTTGTGGTGGTGTATTTGGATGACATAGTCGTTTACAGCAAGACTTTGGAAGATCATGTTGAACACCATCGACAAGTCTTCCAAGTTTTGAGGGAAAACGAATTATATGTCAAACGGGAAAAATGCTCCTTTGCCCAAGAGGAGACAACGTTCTTGGGGCATGTCGTAGGCAAAGGGCGAATCATGATGGACAAGTCCAAGGTGCGAGCGATACAAGAATGGGAGCCACCCAAGAGAGTTCCCGAGGTAAGGTCTTTTCTTGGGTTGGTGAATTATTATCGTCGGTTCATCAAGGGGTATTCTTCTTTGGCTGCGCCATTGATGGATCTCTTGAAAAAGAACAAGATGTGGGATTGGGATGCTCGATGCGAACAAGCTTTCAATGCCTTGAAAGAAGCCATGATGGAAGAGCCGGTGTTGGCCCTCCCCGATCATACCAAGAGTTATGAAGTGCAAACGGACGCTTCGGACTTTGCTATTGGGGACGTATTGATGCAAGATGGACACCCCTTAGCTTACGAAAGTCGGAAACTAAATGACACCGAGCGTCGCTATACAGTCCAAGAGAAGGAGATGACGGTAGTGGTGCATTGCTTGCGGACTTGGAGGCACTACTTGTTGGGGTCCAAGTTCGTAGTGAAAACTGATAA